>JAMPIV010010135.1:0-190000 GCA_024509875.1 Oreohelix idahoensis | reverse complement strand
ACTACTACTACTACCACTATTGCTACTGCTGCTGCTACTACTGCTACTACTACTGCTACTACTACTATTACTACTACTACTGCTACTACCACTACTACTACTACTACTACCACTACTACTACTACTACAACTACTGCTACCACCACTACTACTTTTGTGGTGGGTTTGGATATTATTGTGTAATATATTACTTGTCTACAGAGTGAGGTCAGCTATGCAAGTCCCTGAGTCTAATAGTTGAAGATGCTTGTTCTCAGGGTACCTGACTGCTAGCACCCTACGACCTCAATCTGCGATATATTTTGAGCCTACTTTTATGTAAAGGTGTCTGGTTGTTATCTGGCTAGATGTCTAGGGTAATGTGTTATATGATGTAGAGAGAATGACAACAACCACTAATGTAACTCAATGAAAATGATTAAACAAATCAATGGTTAAAGTTTGTTTGAGTAAACTCTTATGAGGAACGATTGTGTTCATCACCTCAAGAACGCTGTGTTGATTTAATACTGGAGAGAGTATGTCAAAGTGAAAAATCATGAACCCGTGGATGGTTCTTATCTTTAAGTTCTGGAGCACTGTTGTCTTTCTTCCTCAACGATAGTCTTCCCGGCTGCAACGTATAGACACTGCTACATCACTCTTCAAATTGTTGGGCAATCAGATACTTATTGCCTCGAACGTGCAGATTCAATAAGTATGGTATGGCTTACTGAATGTTTCAACATGGAACCCTGAAAATAAGAGGATTAAGGCCTCCTCAGTATTTCAAACATATCTCTCCTTCCCTAACCAACTAAGCATTATCAACAGTTTCAAGATCAGTTTCTATGTCTATATAAATAGCTATCGTTTCTATCTGATGGGGTGACAGCTTCATACTCAGGTAAATTTCAATCATCAGTTTGATACATTCCTTTCATAGGAAAATTATAGTTAATTTTATGAAGTCATGTGAAAACACTGTGACTTGCTGAAGACGGCCACTGGTTTTCTGGCCTTCCAATCATAATAATGTCCTATTTTATTTCCAACTATGTCTTTTCATTCTCTCCCAAGTTTAAGTAAGCCTGCCTGGCTTTTCAAAGAAATGGTAATCTTCCCTAATAGCACTTGTGGCATAACACAAAGTGTTGAGTTTGGCGCCTTTCTGGTTTTGCCTCTACCCATCAATACTGCATACACATTCAATAATACAGATACATCTCAATAATAATGTTTATATAAATGTTTATCTTACTGCATCAATGAAATAATGCACAATTTGTAGGTTAACCGGCAATCAATGGTCACACTCAGATCGCCCCTGGTGCAGAACAGCGAAGGCAATGGTTAGAAATGCCTTGCGTCTGATGATAACACTACTTTTCAAATCTTTATCTTCAAGTGGCAACTAACGCTGGCTTCAAATCGTTTTTATTCCTACCCTTAGTCTATTCTACCACAGCCAATCAAATTATGTTATGCCCACTTGCCTCTTTTTTCAAAATAAATTACACTTTCAAAAAGACTGGCAAAGTTGAGTGAGGACTTCAATGCGTCTGTCTCTCTGTCTTTTCTTTACAATATTTATGTTACTATCTAAGCGTTTTTAATGAGAAAAGGCAATTATTGATCAGACGACTGTCTGTCATATCGTCGTTATATTTTTATTTCTCTCTTTATCATAATTTTCATCTTTGTATTTTTCCCTCTTCAGTTCTTCAAATAACATACTTTTCTCTCTACGGTAGGATATTATATCATAATGTGGAATATGATATTCCAATAAACAAGTATTATCATTTTATTGTCACTGTCCTTTACTTTTATTTTATTCAGCATCGATGTTTCTTGGGCCACCCGTTATCTATCCTTCTAAGTTTCACTTTCGCCATCTCCAGCCCTACACATTAGTGGGTATTTTCAAATTTCCAAGTTAGCCGTAATTTTTTTCTTTTCTTTAAATCCACCACCGTTTTCCCTCCCTCTCTCGTTCTTTTTCAAAATGAAGCAACGCGTTTGAATTTCATCAGAAAATACAACTAGACAGGAAATGCGAGCTTGTCTGTGTGTTTTTACTATCGTCTCACGGCCTAAGTGTTTATACATTCAAACTGCGCTACTAATGAACGGGGTGGGCAGGTGGGTTGTATTGGCTTTGCACCGCTTTTCCAAAATCTGCTAGTAGCAAAGTCACGCACTTGCGTTATAGTAAGTGATGCCTAGAACCACGGTCGAATGTCGTTCTATTAATACTTCCTCTCTCTCTCCGTCACTCATCCGTTTTTTTTCTCTCACTCTTTCTTGGAACGAAACACGCCTTGGCTGCAAAAGTTATAGTTAATTTCAAGGACGGAGTATGAAAGTTTGTAATATTGAGAGAGGGTACCATTCACTTTGCGTTAAGGCTTCTCAAAACCTGCGCGACTGCGGGCGATGGCGAAGACGTTGAGCACAACTCCCTATTTTATCTCTATATTATTTGGATTTATAATCGATAATATTTTATCTATTTGATCGAGGTATCAGGGATCTTACTACAACTACTACTACTACCACTACTGCTACTACCACTACTGCTACTTCCACTACTACTACTACTACTACTACTACTACTACTACTACTACTACTACTACTACTACTACTACTACTACTACTACTACTACTACTACTACTACTACTACTACTACTACTACTACTACTACCACTTCTACTACTACTACTACTACCACTACTACTACTACTGCCACTACTGCTACCACTACTACTACTGCCACTACTACTACTTCTACTACCACTACCACCACTATTACTACTACTACTACCACTACTACTACCACTACTACTACCACTACTACCACTACTACTACCACTACTGCTACCACTACTACTACTACCACTACTGCTACTACTACCACTACTACTGCTACTACCACTACTACTACCACTTGTGGCGTAGCGTAGGAAAGATAAGAATTTATTTAGAGGTAATAATAGATGTGAAAGTGAAGTTCTCCGGGATCACCCCGAGGAAAATTTGGCTCAAGAAATCCTGTTGGGTTTCTCCACCGCTGAAGGGAGACAAAGAGGGTAAATTCTCCTGACTTGACAGGTCTTGAAAGTTTGAAAGGAGATATTTGGACTCTCGCTACCGTCGTCCCCTTCTCCGTTATCTATTATTACTATTCTTAATTATACTGGGACTATTATATTTTACGAGCCCCCCCCCCCCCCACCCCCCTTATAAAGGAAGATAAACATCAGACAATATTCAACATCTAATAGAAGGAACAAGGCATGGGGTACATTATATACACCCAATTGGTTTATTAAAATTAAAATGAATAGATGGTGGATGATAGTATTGTCGATGGAATTAGTGTCTGCTGTATGTAATATGTGTCTCACAATTCAAGTGTTTTTCATCATGGATGACTAAAGATAGGGCATTGACATGGTGAGTTCCCTTTTTCAAGGAACTTATCTTTTCAGCCCCTGGCTGATAGTGAAGCGTGGTTAGTTCTCCGGTCTCCTGACGTTGCACCAGGTAGGTCTTGAATGGTTCGGATTGGCCTTCACTGTGCTCGACTCCGTATTCTGCTCTGAGATTGGACTGTCGTGCAAGGCTCCACCATAGACTGAAGACAAATACGACGGCTTCATTAATTTTCTAGCTTTAGAAAGCAGTCTTTCCCTAAGTCGTTCGTCTGCCAGTCATCTCAGATTTTAGTCTCTAACATCATGTCTAGAGCCTAATCTTGAAATCAAGTTTCCCCCCTTTCTTATTATATTTCTCTGCCCAAGTGGCAGTATTATAATTCTTTTAGTACTGATTTATCATCAACGTAACATGATGAATTATTATAAATGTCAGTTAAACCCACCAAATCATCCTAGAAATGTCGGGCGACAGTATTCTAGTTTTGTGCCTCTAGCCTAATCATCATGTCAATTATGATGGATTTAACAAATAATTCGACACCAGTGTTATAGAATTGTCTGACAACATTATCACACTTCATTTCTGGTCACATCGTCATGTAATTTATAATGAATATATGTCATGGTCTGTCAACATTATCGTTAATATTAATTTCCTGTAATCTAAGCGTCGGTCGAAAATGAATTAATATAGAAATAAATATATATATATATATATTCCCGTTAACATTATTATGCACATTTTGTACATATCCCGTGGGATCATAAAATACACCCGATCACATGTGGCTGGAGGTGATCGTAAAACAAAAATATGAATAAAGTAAACATACCAATCTTGCGTCGATTTTGCAAGGTACTACACATTTCATCACAATACTATTTTCTAACGAGATTTTCACTCACCTACTCAGAGATGGACTCTAATCACAATTTAGACACGTGGCTTCAGTGCTTTAATGCGTGAATTCGCGCGATCTTGATTAGGTCTAGCTGTCTCGGTTCCCTGGTCGTAAGTGAAAAAATGGCCGTGTTTGGCGCACTTTTAGCGGGTGATTTCCGCTTGGGCACGTGATCCAAAGCGTGCATCACGTGGCTTTGGCATCATAAAGACGCTCCAATCAATAACGTTAAAAGTCACGTGGGGGTTTCCTAAAGTGGCATAAACTGGTTCTACCTAAGTTTAAGCAGTCGGTCCTAAATTAAAACAGGTTTCTAGCTACCGAGGTCAGGGGTCAACAATGACGTCGTATCTAAAAATAGTATTAGACGCTAGGAGAAAATCACTGAACGCTAGGAGAATATCCACGAGGCGAAATTTCCCGTGATTTTACAGGCTTCTCGATCATGCATTGAAGATGAGAAAAAATGGCGGCTCGTAAATAATAAAAAAAAGAAGAGAAGATTGGGCAAGTCGTCACACCACTACTGTCCGCCGGAGATTTACATGGTAATTAAAAAGTCATTCCCTATTTTTAAATGTTATTCTTCATTCCTATCCAACTAATTCATGCACGGAGGCGTATCTAGAGTCATCCTTATATGACAACCACCTAAGCACAGTGCTGAGTATACATATGTGGAAGTGAACCTCTGCCTGAGAGGCTTATTACACACTCATTGACTCTTGACATCATCCACACACTTCCAGGGATTCCCCCTGTGGTTAAACTTGTTGAGAGCTTAGCATTGCACACTAAGAATGGAGGGGTCACGTGAACCCCAGACGTAACTTTGGCTGTTACCTGGCACAGTATGCCATGCGCTTCTTACTCCTAGCTTGGAACCAGATGTAATGTTCCTTTAAATGCATGTCAAACTGGAGCTCATGACTTCAAACAAACACGTTTCGGAATGGCAGAAAAGCCACAGAAAAAGCCTAGATCTACAGTGTAGATAATACCAAGGACTCTTCAGCTTCGTATTGGCTGCTAAAGAGCGAGAAGCTCAGCAGCCCTAGATAAGCAACAACAACAACAACAATCCCAACTAATTTGTGGTGAAACAAACGTCAAAATAAAGATACCTCACTGTTTTGTTATTAAATAAAATGCTATATCACATTAAGATTACAGCTGAACGTGAGATCCGGTCTGTTCAACTCAGGATTTGATAGCGGGCAGAAGTATTTCTCTCTCTCTCTCTCTCTCTCTCTCTCTCTGTCACTCTCTCTCTCTCTTCCTCTTTTGCAACGTCACTTTTTATTAAAAATTTTAGATTTAATTTAATTGTATTTTGTTTTTGGAAATAAAAACAGTAAAACTTATTAGTCAAATGGCAGTTATTGCCCCATGTTTTGATATTTGTTTCGTGTATATCCAATAGTAGATACAAGTGAGGGTATAAACGTTAAAAAAATACTCAATGTCTTTTTAAATCACTCTGATGCATGTTTAACGTCTGCGTTGCCCGCCTGTTCTAAATCATCCCAGGTGTTGCATGATGCAGTAAAACCTGCTTCCTGCTTCACTTTAGTTTGTCCTACCGACAGTTTAGATTTAATGGCAGGAGAGTTGCACATAGCGATTGAACGAGTCGGTTTTAATTAAATGGCTACTTAAGCAGCGGTTTGTTAACCTGGGATGTGTCCGTGCTACGGTAAAGGTAGTCCAAAAAGTTTCTGTAGAAACCAGGGCTGTGGAGTCGTGGAGTCGACCTTTTTTTAATGGAGCCGGTAGTCGGTTAGAAATGTCCCCGACTCCGATAATAAAAATCAAATCCAGTTTGAGAGCAGCAGCGAAGCCGGACCTATTAGAAGAGAAATTTTTTTTTTTTTTTAAGAACGAGTTCAATTTAAATAAAAAGTATCATATTTAAAAATACTTTTTTGAGTTTTTGTTTTATATTATTGTATGAATGATGCGTAGTTACAAATGTAATCTATGAAAGCCACGTACCAGTATTCATTTATTCACACATATACCGTGCTCATACAAATATGTACAGTAAAAAAACACTGTAGTCGGAGTCGGGCTTCTATAATTTCTAGAGTTGGAGTCGGAAAATTGTTTGACCGATTCAACAGCCCTGGTAGGGGAGTGAAGTGTTAGAGATCTCACTATACGAGGTCCAGCTTTATGGGAGTGCTCAGTTCCCGATCCTCGCTGCTTTTGCCTTCTCTCTCTCTCTCTCTCTCTCTCTCTCTCTCTCTCTCTCTCTATATATATATATATATATATATATATATATATATATATTAATAGAGAGAGAGAGAGAGAGAGAGAACGAACGAACGAACTTTATTTTCCAAGGGTTGAAAATTGGAACACAGGCCTGTCTTGCATTCTGCCCTTCCTTTCGCTAATCTGCTTTACAGTATCCATTCATTCTCACATGTACTTAAAATATTTATTTAAGGGCAATGTAACATTATAAAAGTTATTTACATGTAACAGCTATACATTTACAATGTATCTGACCACAATTAAGAAATAAAATAAACTGAAATTAAATGGAAAAAAAAATCACCAAACCTTCCCTACTGTATATTAGATAGTTATTTGAAACATAATCAGTTAGGGTGGCATATAATCAGCACTCCTGACTGAAGTATTTGAACCGTCTACTATTGTATAAGTAGGGACTGTGCGTGTTTTTTTTCGGGTCATGTGGAAAAGAGAGAGAGAGAGAGAGAGAGAGAGAGAGAGAGAGAGAGAGAGAGAGAGAGAGAGAGGGAGGGAGGGGGGGAGGGAGGGAGAGAGAGAGTTAGTTAAATGAGCTGGCTCGACATTTGCCAATGCTGATGGTATAGTTAAGCTCCCATTATGCCAAAGGCTTAGAACAAAAAATACTTCATCGGCTACTTCTTTTTCCTGTCCATCTATTGATGTTATCTTCCCACATTTAGTGCTGTCTTCCCCTTGCACGTTTGTCTTCAACTCATCCCTTCTAATATGGTCTTCTGAAAGATCCAGCTTAATGAGATGGGATGACCAGTTTCCTTCCTCGCTGCCTTTGCATTTCCTATCTCAAGAGCAGAGTCAGGTACCCTTTTGCAGCTGGGTAGACTGGAGCGTTTTGCTACCAGATTTCAATCCAGGAACCCGGTAACCATGTCGCTGATAGGCAAGCACTCTAACCGCTTAGCCAGTTAGGGGCTAAGTATTCTGTATGTGGTTGGTTTTTTTTTCCCCAGCATGTTTGCAATTTCACGGTTTTGTTTGACTGCTTTGACCACTTTGTCACATACGTTTTTTTCATACGTTAATTTCTGTGAATGAGCTTTATGTGTTTGGATGTTGCAAAAATTGAGTTGATGTATGGATAATATTAATCATTTGCACATAGCCATCAGTCAGACCTACATCATCACTGTCATTATTGTTATCACGATCATTGCCACTAGTTCTTGAATTCCCTGTTGAACACCTGGCCTGCAGCTGGAGCTAGCCACCCATTTTGATTCTGGGCTGTCATTTTTAACTCTACCTTAAGAATCATGTCACTTAATGGCTTCTCTCCTACCTTTCTTCTCAAGGTTCTCTTTCACCTGTCCACTTTTCTATTTCAGTAGGGTTTTCTGTCTTGGAGTTGTCTGGATATAATGACTGATATTAGTCTGGGTTCCATTGCTTCCTACTGTGTAAGTGCCTTTTCATTTCCTTTTTTTTTTTAAAGCACCTTGTCGTGGTATGGCAGCTTGTATACCCTAACAAACCCTAGAGCGATGCCAGAAAAAGTTTTACTTCTGGCAGGTTCTCCCAAGCTGTACAGGTCTGCAAGGGTAGGGGTCAGACTAAAACTGGTACCCTGGTCCTACAGGTTGGGGGTTTTAGCACAGGGTGGACACCCCTGTCTATGTAAAAAACACACACGTTACGGAAACAGCAACAGAATTTTTTTTTTTTTTTTTTTTTTTTTTTTTTTTTTTCGTACGCCCGCTAATAGCCTACAAAGGATGGCTGTAGACTGAGCAAAGTTTAGACAGTTTGTTGCTGCCCTACAGGACGCCACCAGGCGTGATGGCCACTGATTGCTTTGTTAGTCTGTTTGAACTCACTTTGGATGACTTCTTAATATTTGTTGAAGTTATTTTGGTTATAAGTTTTGGCAGGTAAGGGTAGCTGGCCCCATGCACAAACCTTCCTTGGTTGCCTTCTGTGTGACATGCCTGGTTGGATTCATTTTTCTTTGTGCCCCTTTTGAACCTCAGCAGCAGCACAGGTGACCTTAGAAAATCTGGTAACTAAATTTCTTCTTGCATTTCTTTTAAAAGTTTTATTCAGATATAATTTTGGTATTGTTTTTTTTTATCCTCAGTCTCGCCCAAAGCTTGTGGAACCTGTAGACTATGAAACTTTTGTTGTGAAGAACAAAGTCCTCCTACATAATGATCCCCAGAGAGAGATGCTAAATTTTCCTCATGATGACGTGGAAGTTCCGGTAAGCACATACATAAGTGTTGCTTTGAATCCTTTTTGGGATTTAGTGTCTCATACATGCATATTTGTAGCGAAAGGTTTTTATGAGTGTAGTAGTCAGTAGTAGTTACTGAAAGACCAGCAGAAGAATTCTGTCTGACAAAATATAGTCTTATTGTCAGAGAAGAGCCCTGGTATCACAGGATAGTCACGGCTGTGACGGTCTCTGCTTCAGATAGTATTCAAATTAAAGTCAGAGCCTAAGATGCCACCTTCGCTATATAACTAACCTATGATAATCAACAATTCATTAAAACTAAAAAATGCAACATTATAAACGTGACAAGTCAGAGAATTACAATTAATGAATCATTTATTATTTACATCTATCTTTTGTATTCTTCTTGTGTAAAGTATGGATGATGAAATTATGAAAAGTGAATGAATAAAATTTAATTACAAATTTATATATATATATTTCCCTTCTTTCTATCATAACAAGGCATTGTTTCATCACACTACAACATTGAGCATTTGAGTAAGTTGCTCAGACAAACAAACTGAAGCCCTTCCGGCAAGCACATGGAGTTTTTCAGAGAAACATAGAATGTTCCTCTTAAGAACATTAAGAATTAGGTAGAATCTCTTTGTTCCCTCTGGCAGTAACTGACCATTTGTTATGGTTAAGCGTATGCCAGCACTGGCTTCCTAGCTCAGTGGGCCATGGTTTGATCCCCAGTTGCGGTGGCATTGTTTAGACCGCAGACGTCTCCGGGATCAACCCAGCCTCATGAATTGGGTACCAGCTCATGAATTGGGTACCAGCTCATGAATTGGGTACCAGAGCAACTCTGGGAATGTTAAGGCTGCCGGCATGATGCTGGCCACACCAGCCTAATGTGCCGATTGTCAAGAAAATATGGACCTAACACCATATTCCCAATATGACTCAATGGGCGTGTAACAGGATCCTTTACCTTTTTTTTTTTTAATGCATATGCCAGTACAACTGATGCTCGAATATAGGGAAACATTCAAAATTTTTTTATTAGTTTTACAAATGGACAAGACTATACATTTTTCAGGTTAGATGGGGAAAAAAAAAAAAGAAGAAATATAGACAGTGAAAAAAAGTAGGGAATAGAGAAGCCAAAGACTGAAGTTGAGTAGAGATCTGTTTAAAAAAAAAAAAAGAAGAAAAAATGGACAGTGGAAAAAAAAGGTTGAGAACAGAGCCAGTAGAGACATCAAAGACTGGATGTTAAGTAGAGACCTGCTAGCCTGTACCAGCTGATTTAACACTTGATGATGAGGAAGGAAGAGGAAGAAGAAAAAATGAGGATGAGGGGAAGAAAAAAAAAGGAAGAGAATGAAGAAGGAACACACAAGTGAGAGAGCATACAGAAATAAGAAGGACCAGGACTCAAGTTGACCAGCATGTACAAGGCAGCTCATCATCATCATTTTACTTTTTGCTCCCAGTGGGACCATCACTGCAGATGGCCCCTTAGCTAGAAGCATCTTCTTTCTTCTTTGATCCGTAGCCACCAACTGTCAAAGCAATCAGTGGCCATCACGCCCGGTGGTGTCTTGTAGGGCAGCAGCAGACTGCTTCCACCCTGTTTGGTCGGTGGCCATCCTTTGTACAGTGTGCCCCAGCTCTGGTTCATTCTTTGCATCTTGGCCTCTGAACTGTGGAGGCTGAGATGCAAAGATTGAACCAGTGCTAGAAGCCTGCGTCGAAGCATTCATGTGGCCATGCAACGGTGGTTGCAGTAGTTTTTTTTGCCCTGCGCCCGCTAAAACTCGAGGCAAAACCTCAGGTTAATATGTCTAACCTGAGACTGATTTTACGTGAGTATCCCTTTTTCCCTGTACACTGAAAGGTGTCCTCTCACCATTCAGGCAGATACTCGCCGATTTCGGAGGTATCCATTAAAGCTGGGTCGGCTCAGGAGCCGATGAGGGTGCAGCTGCATCTACAACCACGTTAGACGCCTTTTACGACATCCCTGGGGTGAAGGCAGCTGGCAGTGAGTAAAATTTGTTGCTGGTAAATGCTCCTGACAGCTAGAAAGAAGATCGAAGACAAAAATAAAGAAGGCTTATTTAAAGTAAACAGTAAAGGTAGTCCCATAGCAGATACTGCTATAGGGGAGTGAAGTGTTAAGAGACTTCACTGTACCACATCCAGAGGTAGGGTGAGCAGTTTCTTCCCCTGCTGCCTTTGCCTTCCCTAACTCAAGAACAGAGTCAGATAGCCATTTACAGCTGGGTAGACTGGCTGCTTGACGTCACCGTGTTTCACGGGAGGCCAGCATTCGAACCACTTTGCCAATCAGATGCTCCAGTTATTTACTGCATAATTTTTTTTTATAACTTAACCCATTTCCTTACTTAGTCGTTCCTCTTCTACTGTGAGGTGTAGAAGTTTGGAAGAGAGAGCGCCATACTATCCTATCGGCTGTCTTCCTGCTGGCCTGGTTCCATTCTAGTCCTCGATCCTTCAGAGATTGACTAATGTTGTCCTCCCAGCGGACACTTAACCACTTTTCCACTGTCTAAATTTGGTAATTTCTCTCTGTTTTTTCATTCACCAGCCTCCTGCTCCTCCTCGCAAGATGAGGACTACAGTATCCACAGTACCTGCCAGTGCTGCCCAAGAGGTCACCAACCTGCTGGTCAAGGAATGTCTTAAGACCTACAGCAGTGAACTTCAGACTGTAAAATTCAAGTATCAGGCTTATGCTGGGAGCTATCAGCAACTTCCAAAGTATGTTGAAAGCTTGTTCGTTGCATACTTACTTCTTCTCTTTAATTCTGTCATTCATGTATGCTACTTTATGTTTATCTGTAATCGTTTTGAAAAGATGTATTTAAAAAAAAACTGAAATAAATTATCTTGAAAATGCGAAGGGAAAATGAGAAAAACAGGATTAGATGAAGTATCCAATCTGAATGTTGTGTCACATCTGTAATATCTGCATTGTTTTAACCTTATAGAACTTAACCTAAGTGGGGCATGAAACAGCAGCCAGATAGAAAAATAAACATTCATTGAGCTTTACTCTAATGACAACACTAGTCACACACTTTAATCTAACAAGTTTAAAGCTTTGTTAAAAATGTGTTTAAACTCAAGTTAAATGTTTAAGGCTGTTTTTGCTTGGTTATGTATGTAAAGTGGGAAGATAAAATCAAGAGATGTACAGGAAAGAGTCTTATAAGAGTGCACCATCAAGACAAGAGATGGAAGACGCTGGAGATCCATACAGCCGACCTTTGATGTGTAGATGGCAGCTGTTGATGATGATGATCTAAAGTGTGAAGCTAACATCAAGAGATGGACAGGAAAGAGTCTATCAGAGTCAAGAGATGGAAGACTTTGAGATCCATTGCAGCCGACCTTCGTTGTGAAGATGGCAGCTGATGATGATGATGTATGTAAAGTGGAAAGATAACATCAAGAGATAGACAGGAAAGAGTCTATCAGAGTGAACCATCAAGACAGAAGACGTTGGAGATCCATTGCAGATGACCTTCGATATGGAGATGGTAGCTGATGATGATGTATGTAAATGATTTTTTTTTTTCCTTCGTACGCCCGCTAATACTCGAGGCGAAATCTCAGGTTATTATTTTTTAATGCGAAGGGAAAATGAGAAAAACAGGATTAGATGAAGTATCCAATCTGAATGTTGTGTCACATCTGTAATATCTGCATTGTTTTAACCTTATAGAACTTAACCTAAGTGGGGCATGAAATTATTATGCTTAATAACACTGGCTAACAAAAAAAATTTTTTTTTTTCTTTCTCTAACATTTCTATGTTTTTCTGGTCAATTTTAATGCGCTGTTTTTAAATCTGCAAACCGTTTTTCTCTATCAGGTCAGGATCTCTAGAAATACGCAATTGAAGTTTTTTAACAACGCGTACAGTATTACAACATCATTTGTACAAGAAGTATAACAGTTATGTAGGCTTGAATTTCTTTGCAGTTGACTTTCGTCGGTGAATGGCATGTGGTACATCGCGATGAAGCATCTAACAATAATCGGCAAGCATGGTCACACTCCACCGTCCTTGATAACGTGACTCCATTACGGCGATATCTTGATGGAATCGTTCTCCATGTTCATCGCTGACTTCGCCAAGGTTGTCAGGGAAAAAGTCAAGATGCAAATCGAGCAAATGGATTTTGAGGGACATGTTACAGCCCATAATTCTGTATGCATCTATGCACTGCTTAACAATATGCACATAGTCGACAGATTTGTGATTTCCCAGAAAGTTATCGACGATCGATTTGAATGCCATCCATGCACGAAGTTCACTACCATGTAACAAGTTCTTGAATTGTTTGTCTGCAATAACTTTCCTAATCTGAGGTCCTACAAAGATACCTTCCTTTAACTTTGCATCGCTAATTTGCGGAAACTTTTCTCGAAGATAAGTGAAAGCTTTGCTCGTTTTATCTAACGCTTTTACGAAATTCTTCATGAGCCCCAACTTTATATGTAACGGTGGTAAAATGATGCTGTCTTTGTTAACTAATGGCTCGTATATTACATTTTTATGCCCGAGCTGCATACGATCCCTGATAGGCCACACCTTTCTTGCATAATGTTCCTGTCTGTTGCGGCTGTCCCATTCACATAGGAAGCAACAAAATTTAGTATACCCAGTCTGCATGCCCGTGAGAATTGCAATGACCTTTAGGTCTCCACAAATCCGCCATTGGTAGTCATTGTACTTTATTTTTGCCAAAAGTATAGCCATATTTTCATAAGTTTCTTTCATATGAACAGAGTAGGCGACTGGAATTGATGAAAATAAATTTCCATTATGCAATAACACGGCTTTTAGACTAGTCTTGGAAGAGTCGATGAAAAGTCGCCATTCGTTGACTATGTGCTCATGACCGAGGTGCACCATTAGACCTTTTACATCTTTGCAATAGCAAATGTCATCATCCATCTCAAAGTATTGAACAAGTTCTCTGTGTCTATGATGAAATTTAGATATCGGAGTATTGGGCGCTAAAAGATTCCATTCTTTGAGTCACGAACCGAGTAATTCCGCTTGTCCTTTGGTGAGAGCGAGATCATGTATTAGATCTGAAAGTTCTGAATGGTTAATTAAGTGAACACCATCATTCACCGGTATATAATCCGAGTCAGAATTAGTTTCTAAAGCAGGTAAACTATCACTTTCTGATGGTTCATTCACGTCCAACGGATATTGTTCTGGTGGAATTGGGATCGGACACGTGATTGGATCATGAGGCACTGGTTTCGAAACCGATTCAATATTTGGATAAACCACAGACTTTCTAGTTTTAAAAGTGAAACCATAGATATTTGTCAAGCAGAAGTAACAATCAGTAGCGTGATTTGTCGGTTCACGCCATATTACTGGCACTCCAAAAGGCATCGATTTATGCTTCTGCGATTTTCGTAACCAACCTGCCAATGTATTTGCACAAGTCGAACAAACTGCATTTGGCTTCCAAGATTTATTTGCATCATCAACTTTCAAATCGAAATAAAGTTCATATGCTTTCTTTAGCAATGGTGTAAAGTTTTTCTGCTGAACACGATCGGTAAAATATCCGCAATGATGTCAAGCAGAAGTAACAATCAGTAGCGTGATTTGTCGGTTCACGCCATATTACTGGCACTCCAAAAGGCATCGACTTATGCTTCGGCGATTTTCGTAACCAACCTGCCAATGTATTTGCACAAGTCGAACAAACTGCATTTGGCTTCCAAGATTTATATGCATCATCAACTTTCGAATCGAAATAAAGTTCATATGCTTTCTTTAGCAATGGTGTAAAGTTTTTCTGGTGAACACGATCGGTAAAATATCCGCACACGTAACAGAACAGATCAGCCGAATTTCTACAACTTCTAGAAGCCATATTTCACTCAGAATTATTTCAAAATACAGTAACTATTTGAAATATAACGTAACATATGTCATGCATCTTTTAGCAGTATAAAAAGTAGAATTATTTTGCATTTTATTAATTTTTAAAAAGTTATATAGTAAAAATGAAACGGAGCAAATAACGGTTTCCCAAAAATATATTTATTCACAAATATCTTAAGAATCCGACGTGATAGAGATAAACGGATTTAAAATTTGAAATCAGCGCAAGAAACTGACCTAAGAACACTTATTCTTATATAAGAAAGAAAAATGTTGTTTGTCAGTGTAACTAACAGCAGCCAGATAGAAAAATAAACATTCATTGAGCTTTACTCTAATGACAACACTAGTCACACACTTTAATCTAACAAGTTTAAAGCTTTGTTAAAAATGTGTTTAAACTCAAGTTAAATGTTTAAGGCTGTTTTTGCTTGGTTATGTATGTAAAGTGGGAAGATAAAATCAAGAGATGTACAGGAAAGAGTCTTATAAGAGTGCACCATCAAGACAAGAGATGGAAGACGCTGGAGATCCATACAGCCGACCTTTGATGTGTAGATGGCAGCTGTTGATGATGATGATCTAAAGTGTGAAGCTAACATCAAGAGATGGACAGGAAAGAGTCTATCAGAGTCAAGAGATGGAAGACTTTGAGATCCATTGCAGCCGACCTTCGTTGTGAAGATGGCAGCTGATGATGATGATGTATGTAAAGTGGAAAGATAACATCAAGAGATAGACAGGAAAGAGTCTATCAGAGTGAACCATCAAGACAGAAGACGTTGGAGATCCATTGCAGATGACCTTCGATATGGAGATGGTAGCTGATGATGATGTATGTAAATGATTTTTTTTTTTTCTTCGTACGCCCGCTAATACTCGAGGCGAAATCTCAGGTTATTATTTTTTAATGTCTAACCTGACATTGATTTTTACGTGATTATCCTATTTTCTTGTACAGAGACAAGTGTCCCTCGCCATTCAGGCATATACTCGCCGTTTTCGGAGGTACCCATTAGAGCTGGGTCGGCTCAGGAGCCGCCAGTCCCTGGTCGACGACACTCCTTCAAATGTCCTCGCCAGGTCTCGAGTTAACTTACTTACTTAGTCGTTCCCCTTCTACCGTGAGGTGTAGAGGTTTGGAAGAGAGAGCGCCAGACCATTCTATCAGCTGTCTTCTTCCTGGCCTGGTTCCATTCTAGTCCTCGGTCCTTCAAAGATTGTCTAATGTTGTCCTCCCAGCGGACTTTGGGTCGTCCTGGAGGTCTGGATCCCTGGCTCTTTGTTTCCCATGCTTGTCGTGGTAGCCGATCTTCTCCCATTCTGCAGACATGGCCAAACCATCTTAGTTGGGACTGTTCTATTTGGGTCTGCAGCGGATGGGATTTTAGGCCTTGACGGATCGTCTGGTTGCGGACCATGTCTCTTCTTGTTACTTCAACCACTTTCCTCAAATACCTCATTTCTGAGGTTTGGATCTGGCTTTTGTGGGTTGTAGTCATTGGAAACCATAGAGGCATATCCCTTCTCAGTGTCCCTGGTAAAATCTACTCTAGAATCCTAGAGCAGAGACTCCGACGCCTAGCTGAGCCACAATTGGATGAGGTCCAGTGCGGATTCCGAGCAAATCGAAGTACTCAAGACCTAATCTTCACACTCAGACAGCTGAGTGAAAAGGCCCTTGAGTATAAGAGTGAGATCCATCTTTGTTTCATAGATCTGGAAAAGGCGTTTGACAGGGTCCCCTGGAGCAAACTTTGGGACTGTTTGGCAAGGAAGAATATTCCAGCACCTCTGATTCATGCTATACAGAGCTTCTACAAGTCTTGCAGAAATTATGTGAGGACAGCAAACCATAAGTCAGAAGAGTTCAGGACCACCACTGGTGTAAGACAAGGTGATATCCTATCACCTTACCTCTTCATACTCCTTATGGACGATGTCATCAAGGCATGTAAGGAGAGAACAAGAAAGTATTCAGTGGGGTACTGGAAGATGAGACAGGTCTATATTTCGGAGCTGGCATTTGCTGATGATGTTGCCCTGATTGCTAAATCAGAGGCACATCTCCAATCCAACCTGCAAGTCTGGAAGGAAGAGCTGGAGAAGAGAGGGATGGTCATAAGCAGCTCTAAAACAAAATCCATGGTGATATCACGAGAAGAAAGAAAACATCAGATTAAGTTGGGAGAACAGGTCCTGGAGCAGGTCGACCACTTTAAATATCTCGGAGCTATTATAGACCGAAAGGGAGGCATCAAAGAAGAGCTGGCCACTCGAAAAGCAGCGGCTGGGAGACTTTTTCAGGCCATAAATCGTGGATTCCTCAGCAAGAAAGAGGTTGGTAAGAAAACAAAGATGGCTGTATACCGCTCAACCTATGTCCCAGTCTTGACATATGGATGCGAGTCTCGAGTTAATCCAGTCCAAATCCCGGTCGACGAAAAATCCTCAAATGCCGTCGCCCGGGTTTGATCCTGAATCACCCGGTCGCCAGAGCGGGGTTGTAACCACTACGCTAGCGCGGCTCCTATGTAAATGATAATTGTTACAATATTTAAGCTTATATACACAGACACCAGTTGTAAGTTTTAAGTTTATATGTAAGAAAGGAAAATGAAGAAGTGAATCAGATATCCTAAGTTCCTTATTTATTTTCTTCTCACAGTGCCACAAAGAAAGAACCTCTGCAAGAACATATATTTGAGATAGATGCTGAAGTTGAGGATAAAGATGATGTAAGAAATAATTAATGAGTTTCCAATTGCAACCTCTAGCATTCTGAGCTTTACAAGTCATACTTTGTAGCAAGGTGTATAATTTATATTCATCTTGATCATTTCAGTTCTGTCTTCTCAGATCTTGAAAATGAGGCCCCTTAAATCTTGAAAATGAGGCCCTTTAAATCTTGAATAAGAGGCCCCTTAAATCTTGAAAATGAGTCCCCTTGCTCCATCTTGTTCATAGTTGTCTGTTTTTACATCTTCTATCTACAGTAACCCTTTACCGACTCATTTTTTGTTTTTTAACTATCTTTACTCTAGATATATCTCCCGTATATGTTTCTCCCTATCTCCTTTTATTTTCTTCTACTCTATTGTATACATTCTTTGCCTTTTGCATACTTTCTTACGTAGGATCACTAAAGAACAATATATAGACTTATTACTTTCACGTATCTTTCACTATCAGCACCCAGACGTCATAAGCGGCTGCCACATAATCCATTACATTTTATTATTTTAGAAAATCTACCCACTACTGTGATGTATTAAAAAAAGGCTTTTCTTGCAGTACCAGTTTCTCGGTTAATTCAAAGTACTTGTTGATGTTTCATATTTGCTTTTAGGATGGTTTTTTTTTTAAATGTTGATGGTAAAGGAGGCTTGAAAAAGAGGATGCTTGAAAATGAGCACTGTTTGTCCCTGTTCTCCACAGATGTCCTCATTGTCTGTTCTCTGGTTTGTCTGTATTTTGTATATTTCAGTGGTGTTTTTATCCTGCATTCTTCGGTTATGTTCTTATTCTACATTCTCACATGATATCCTTATTTTCAATCAATTAAACAGTCAGTACCCTTTAACTACCCAAGGAGCATAGGCCAAGTCCTCCTGTCATGTGCCATCAGCCCAAGTTCTTTCCACTCGGCAACCCAGACTCCTTTCGGCTTTCTCTGGGTTGCTTCATGAGCCTTCTTTCCAGAGGACCTTCCTCTGTCTGGGACAGCTGAATCGACTTATATTCCATATTTGACTTGTCCATATTGCTTGTTGAAGTTTTTGTGTAACCAGCCCCATGCCCAACCCTCCTTAGTTGCTTCTTAGGAGCGCATGGTACAGCATTACTATTATTTGCTCCGCTTTTGGACAGTGGCAACACATGGATGATATCCTTATTTTACGATCTCCAAATGATATCTTTATTCTCCATGTTATGTCCTATTTTACAAACTCAGTGTGATGTCTATATTCGCCATTCTCCAATGATGTCTTTTATTCTCCCATCCCCAATAATGTCTTTATTCTGCATTCTCTGTTATGTCATTCCTCACCATTCTCCAGTATGCCATTATTTACCTTTCTCTAAAATGATGTTATCCTAGTTTTTTTAATATGGATTTAATTGTTTTGTTTCTCAAAGGATATACTACATTTTGAAAATACTCGATTGTGGTTTTTTTTTTTTTTCAAAGTCATTGACAGCCTTCAGAATAATCATTTTGAACATTATCTGTGTTAATTTCATCTTCAGAATCATCATTTTGAACATTATCTGAATTCCATCTTCAGAATCACCATTTTGAACATTATCTGTGTTAATTCCATCTTCAGAATCACCATTTTGAACATTATCTGTGTTAATTCCATCTTCAAAATCATCATTTTGAACACATATCAGTGTTAATTCCATCTTCATCGTCATCATCATCATTTTAATTATTGTCTTCAGCATCATCTTTTTAATTATCTGATTATTAACACCTCATATCCTCATCATCGTATCCAACCACCAACATCCTTTAGTCACAACCTCCACAACTACCATGCCCGCCCTTATCACAATCATTAGTTGTTATGCCGACCAAGCAGACTTTAAAGATGTCACACATGGCCTACTTTTAAAAATGTAATGAGATTTATTCTTCTTCTTCTTCATTCACCCGCAGACGTCAACTTGAATATGTTCAAAGAAAGCAGCATTCAGTCTGAGGCTGTTGAAAACTCCGTAGAGTTTTTCTAGGAATGGCACTGGTGAAGGCCATATGCGCTTTCTCTGTTCCTCATATATTTGGCACCTTTGAAGTAGATGCTCAGCCGTCATTGTATCAGTGCAGTGGTAATGAGATTTGACGATTGCTTACTTCTCACAGTTATGACTATCTGTTCACAGGACACACTTAGTCGAGGCTTCAGTTCAAGCATCACTAAAAGGGGGTGGCTGCTTAAAGGTCCAGACGGTGGGAAGGACAACATGATCAGCTTCACAAGGGTGAGTCAGGGCAAGGACGAGAGGTGAAATGAAACATAGAGATAGCTGAACTTTGTGAGAAGGCATTAAACAGGTAGTTCGTAGAGATAAAGGTTAAGGTAGGGATATAGCAGTTACTGCTACAGGGGAGTGAAGTGTTAGAGACTTTACTATACTAGGTGTCAACTGTCTACGGTGGGATGACTTGTTCCCTTCCTCATTGCCTTTGCTGTCCATAACTCAAGAACAGAGTCAAGTATTCGTTTACAGCTAGGTAGACGAGAGTAATGCTAGCTGGTTTTGAACCTGGTAACTTTGCCTCAATAAGTAAGTGCTCTAACCACTCTGATACTTGATGCTCGGTGTCTAGGGGGAGGAGTTAAAAGTGGAAAGCCTGAAAACGAAGGTAGAAGTATACAAAAATAGTTTGAGGTCTTTGCTGACTTTTCACTGGTAGAGTGAACATAGTTCTGTTACTTTTTTACTTAGTCGTTTCTCTTCTACCGTGAGGTGTAGAGGTTTGTAAGAGAGAGCGCCATACTATTCTATCGGCTGTCTTCCTCCTGGCTTGGTTCCATTCTAGTCCTCGGTCCTTCAAAGATTGTCTAATGTTGTCCTCCCAGCGGACTTTGGGTCGTCCTGGAGGTACACTTCTGTTACACTAATTTAAATAATGTGGAACTGATGACAAGAACCAGTATAACAAGAGATGAGAAGAAGATGGTGGCAATGGATAGGGCATACATTGAGGAAACCTGTTCATAGCATTATTAGACAGTCTGCTGTTGAATCTCCAGGGTAAGAGAATGAACAAAATCTTTATTTCATCAGGGTAAAGAAATAGACATTATTACCTTTGATGATGATGATGATAGGAAACTCTATACAGAGCGGTACAACAGGAGACAATCTGGACATCAGAAGAGGTCCAGTCCACCTATCAAGTGTTTCTCCTTTATACTCTAAGGGAGGGGGGGGGGNGGGGGGGGGGGGGGGGGGGGGAGGGGGGGGGGGGGGGGGGGGGGGGGGGGGGGGGGGGGGGGGGGGGGGGGGGGGGGGGGGGGGGGGGGGGGGGTGGGGGGGGGGGGGGGGGGGGGGGGGGGGGCAGGCCCACTTGGGTCAACTTGTACATTTGTGCCCTGCAATAATACAATCCTCAAAGTGTTTTCAAATTAAAATATTCTTAACTTCAATAATAAGTAATCAATAGTATCATCCCATTCAGTAATTGTGAGCACACAGGTACATTCACTCACACATGTATATGAACACAGAGAGAGAGAGATAGATAGAGATGAGAGGAGATGAGAGAGAGAGAGAGAGTGGGGGAGGAAGCAAGCATTAAAGCTATTTCATATTTAAAATTAAAGCTGCAACGATTACATTGACAAGTAAATACTCACGAAAACGTCGTATGAACTCAAACAGAGAGTTGTCATTAGGTGCATGTTCAAGATTTATTGATTGTGAATGCAGAGAGGAAGATTGAAAATCCACATGGAGAAGAGAACGGGTGACAAAAATGAGAGGGATGAGTTTGACATGTAAGGACCTTGAAGGGATGGCACAGGACTGAAGGACGTGGCTTGAATTTGTTGAAAGCCAATGCTCTTTGAGAAGCTGAAGGACAACAAATGAATGAATAAATCCTATCTCATGTTTTGGATGCCTGCTTGCCCTGTGGCCAGAATTACTGCTGTTGAAGGCTTCAGATTAATAATGGTTTGGCTATACTCAAAGGAGGTTGCTTGTTTATGCTTCTTTTCTGTCACTCTCATTGTAACATTTTGCTTTAATTGATATCTTCTTCATCTTTAACCTTTGAACTCCCAAAGGAGCATATGCCTTCAACAAAAATATGCCAAGTCTTTGTGTCCCATTCCATCAGCTCAAAGTTCTATCCATGTCTTCTTCATCCCCTTCATGTCTGTCTCCAAGTTCTCTTCTCCATGTGTTCTTTGGTCTTCCTCTGCCTCTCTTACCCTGGGGGTTCCAGAACAAGGACTGCCTGGTAATGCCATCAACAGGTTTTCTCAATGTCTGTCCTATCCATCTCTAGTGTTCTCTTCTCATCTCTGGTTTCACTGGCATTTGTCAGGTTCTTGTCATCAGTTCCACATTAGTGACCTTGTCATACTACTTCAGGGACCCAAAGACGCAGCAATAGAGAATGCAGTCAGCGACCCATAGCTTGACTGCTTGCGCCAGGGTCAGCGAACCAGAGCTGACCAAGACCCTACTCCACCTCCACGTGGTGGTCCTGGAAACAGGCTGCATCACTGCAGTCTGGCTGAGAGAGTAGGGATCGAAGAGGGAAGGCAAACCCGGTCCCAAAAAATGCCGTGCTGAAGTCGGATGTGCCGGCCGAAAGGCGCAGATATCGCAGCTCCGCTGTAAACAGACACAACGCAACCAACGTCCTTTTCAGGACGAACAAGGAAAAAAAAGAATACTACTACTTCAATTCTTCTATTCAGTGCAAGCATCCATTTATGACATTCTGTAGCTTTTTAGTTTTTTTTTTATTGTTCTCCATGTTTCAGAGCCATACAATAGGACTAATTTGACATTTAAATTGAAAGTGATTTTAATTAGGTGCACCTGTTTATTTTTCTCCGCAGCAATTTAAACGCCGCTACTTTGAGCTGAAACAGCAGTCTGATGACACTTACATCCTCAGTTTTTTCAAGGATGAGAAGAAATTAGAAAGCAAAGGTTCAATTTTCCTGGACCTGGCACTAGAAGTTGTCAAGGTAAGATTAGTGCAGCAGAAATATGTTCTTGTTCTGTGATGAAAGCCTGTGGTTATAATATGAACATGTTTATTGTCTTTGTCATTTATTAAAATGTTACATTAAATTTATGTTTAGCCTTTCTAATTTATTTGGTTTGCTGTTTTATTTCTTCTTTTATTTTATTTATTTTTTATGTTCTATTTCTTCCTGTTTGCTTGGAAGTTAAGATAAATTGAAGTTGAAAATGGATATTGTTCAGTTGAGTTTAAGTGTTAAATGAAGTTAAGTTAAATTTGACATGAGTATCGCTATTGCTCAGTGAGTTTGGTGTTATGTGAGGTTAAATTAAATTTGAATTAAGTAATGATAGTAATACATTTTTTGCATCAATGCTGTTGTGTGCGCTACACAGCCTACTTATCCAAGTCTCTATCTATCGTGTAAAAAAGATCGTAACCAGTAAAATTGTATGAAAGGTTTACAGTTTAACACCACACACACAAAAAAAAAAGGTTTTATGGATCACAAAAACAATAGTGTGAAGTATAAGGCAATAAAGCTTGTCTCAGGGCAGAACAAATACAGTTGTATTTGAAAAATGCAGGGCAGCCTGAGGAAATGAAATATGTAAACTGTAGTGCTTGCATGTTTAAGCAATTTTAATTTACTTAAACTGAGAAGAAACACCACTACAAGATGAAGAGTCATACATATTCATTGGCAGCAATTTGGACACTGTTGGAGGTGCAGGCATTGCTAACAAAACAAGAATATAAAAGTTCAGAGGAGCTTTCATTGTATTGGGAAATAACGGAGGTCAGTAGAAATATATAGTCCAACTAAAAAAAAACCAGAATCTTCAATTAAGATGTCAAGTCAGTACTATTGTATGGCTCTGAAACCTGGAGAACAACAAAAACAACAACCAAAAAGCTACAGACTTTTATAAATGGGTGCTTGTGTAGAATAGAGGGATTGAAGTGGTGTGACTAAATCACTAATGTAGAATTGATGACAAGAACCAGACAAGTGTCAGTGGAACAAGAGTTGACAAGAACCAGACAAGTGTCAGTGGAACAAGAGTTGACAAGAACCAGACAAGTGTCAGTGGAACAAGAGTTGACAAGAACCAGACAAGTGTCAGTGGAACAAGAGTTGACAAGAACCAGACAAGTGTCAGTGGAACAAGAGTTGACAAGAACCAGACAAGTGTCAGTGGAACAAGAGATGACAAGAACCAGACAAGTGTCAGTGGAACAAGAGTTGACAAGAACCAGACAAGTGTCAGTGGAACAAGAGTTGACAAGAACCAGACAAGTGTCAGTGGAACAAGAGTTGACAAGAACCAGACAAGCGTGTGGAACAAGACATGAGAAGAAGATGCTGGTGATGGATAGGAAAACACATTGAGGAAACCTGTTGATAGCATTACAAGGCAGTCCTTGTTCTGGAATCCCCAGGGTAAGAGAGGTAGAGGAAGACCAAGGAACACATGGAGAAGAGAACTGGAGACAGACATGAAGGGGATGAAGAAGACAAAGGAAGACCTTGAGCTGATGTCACGTGACAGGGAAGACTTGGCATACGTTTGTTGAAAGCCTAAGCTTCTTGGGGAGCTGAAGGATGATGCAAACAGATTGAGATACACAGATACACAGAAATTGAAAGTGCCTGAAAGGTCAGTTCATTTTCCATAGAGTGAGTCATCTCTTTAACTTTACTTGTAAAATTTTATTTGTTATCTACAGAACCCAAAGAAGGGCAAATACTGCTTTGAGATCCGTATGACATCTGACAGGCCACCATGTTTGCTGGCAGCAGACAATGAGTCTGAAGTTAATGATTGGATAGTGACCCTAAACAAAGTCATTAGCTATGCAGACACTTCTTCCCAAGCTTCAAGAGACAGTATAAAAGGTATGCCAAGGATACTGTATCAGAGTTACTGTACAAACTTTAGTATTAAATATCAAGGTTTTTTAACTTTTTTTGGGTATGCCATGGACCTCTTTGGTTATCCAATGAAGGCTATGGACCTCTTTGATTATCCAGTGAAGGCTATGGACCTCTTTGATTATCCAGTGAAAGCTATGGACCTCTTTGATTATCCGAATAAGGCTATGGACCCCTTCTTTGAAAAAAAAATGTTCATAAAAGCATAACAAAAAACTTTACATGTTATGTATGTGTGCCCCCTAGAATCCATTCATGGATCACAGGTTAAGAAACCCTGTATTAAATGGTCATATGTAATCTTATTTCACAATTCATAATCAAAGTAAATGGAACAGCTTTAAAAGAAGTCAATGTATTCAAATACCTGGGCATGTTAAGGTTAATAACATTGGATGGAAGATACATCTCAGAGGTGAAGAGTAGAATAGCCCAGGCAAAAGCAGTGTTCTCTAAAATGAGGAGTATTTTGTGCAGCAATTCTTTGTCAATGGAAGTAAGAAAGCGAGTTCTTCAGTGTTATATAGAACCAATCCTGGCATACAGAAGTGAGTCATGGACAGTTAGTAAATAAGTAGGAAAAGCGCTAGAGACCACAGAGATGTGGTTTTACAGAAGAATATTAAAACCATGGACAGCTAAAATGAGTAATAGCGGACAGCTAAAATGAGTAATAGCGGACAGCTAAAATGAGTAATAGTGGACAGCTAAAATGAGTAATAGTGGACAGCTAAAATGAGTAATAGCGGACAGCTAAAATGAGTAATAGCGGACAGCTACAATGAGTAATAGTGGACAGCTAAAATGAGTAATAGTGGACAGCTAAAATGAGTAATAGTGGACAGCTAAAATGAGTAATAGTGGACAGCTAAAATGAGTAATAGTGGACAGCTAAAATGAGTAATAGTGGACAGCTAAAATGAGTAATAGTGGACAGCTAAAATGAGTAATAGTGGACAGCTAAAATGAGTAATAGTGGACAGCTACAATGAGTAATAGTGGACAGCTAAAATGAGTAATAATAGTGGACAGCTAAAATGAGTAATAGTGGACAGCTACAATGAGAAATAGGATGTCCTGAAAGAGGCCAATGCACAAGAGAAGCTCATTCATCAGGTTAGAAAGAAACATTCCACTTAATTTTGGCATGTTATGAGAAGAAGGAAGCTGGGGTATATCATGAACTTCGGAAAGATAGAAAGAAAAAGAGACAGAGGACAACAAAGATAGGGGATTCTGGATAGTTTGACATCATGGCATGGAAAGAAGTCAACAAAAGAATTGATCAGTAGTGCTGTATACAGAAAGATGTGGAGAGACATGATCACCTGCTCCACCTGGCATGATACTTGATGGTGATGATATAATCTTATATCACCATTCTTCCGTCTGAAACTTCACACCTGCTTCTTCTGTAATTTTCAAACATATACAGGAAATACCAGGACTGAACATCAGTGGAAGGTCAATAAACAACCTTAGATATGCAGATGATACCGTGTTGTTAGCTG
Source organism: Oreohelix idahoensis (assembly GCA_024509875.1). Taxonomy (NCBI): domain Eukaryota; kingdom Metazoa; phylum Mollusca; class Gastropoda; order Stylommatophora; family Oreohelicidae; genus Oreohelix; species Oreohelix idahoensis. The sequence continues at coordinate 164,113 of JAMPIV010010135.1, read as the reverse complement.
AAAGCGAACAGGAGTTACAAGAACTAGTGAAGCAAGTGAACAGTATAAGTCATGAATATGGACTCGACATTAATATTGAGAAAACAAAAACTATGATAATTAGCAAAACTGACGATAAACTCACATTTAAGATAAGCGTAAATGGGAAAATCCTGGAACAAGTCAAGAGCTACATATATCTTGGTCATATAATAACAGAAGATGGCAGATATGAAACAGAAATCAAGAAGAGAATAGGAATGGCCAAAGCTACATTCAACAACATGAAACATATACTGACATCTAAACAGTTATCTCACAAATTAAAACTGAGAATCATAAAGTGTTATATATATTCTGCATTTCTGTATGGTGCAGAAACATTTATGATGAATAAGCATTTGGAAGAAAGAATTGAGGCTCTTGAAATGTGGATATATAGAAGAATAGGGCGTATCTCATGGAAAGAGAAGAAAACAAATAAGGAGGTCCTAGAAAATCTAGGTATGAAAAGAGAACTAATGAGGGAGTTCAAGGTTCGGCAGCTAAAATACTTTGGCCACATAAAAAGGCATAACACCTTGCAGAAGACCATAATAGAAGGGAGAGGTGAAGGCAAACGTGCAAGGAGAGGACAGCGCTATAAGTGGGAAGATAACATCAAGAGATGGACAAGAAAGAGTCTATCAGAGTGCACCACCAAGACAAGAGACAGAAGACGTTGGAGATCCATTACAGCCAACCTTCGTTGTGGAGATGGCAGCTGATGATGATGAAGAAAGATCTTCAGCAACTGATGTGGATCTACTGTCCTGGTCATGCAGGGCTACGCTGTAATGAAAGAGCTGACAGACTAGCTTTAAGAGCACCCATAGTGAATGCCTTAGATATGGATAAGGGAGAGATACTGAGGACAATTAATGTTTGCCTATTAGTGAATGACATTTTGTAATTGATGAATCATCAATGCTAAGATTGCTGGAATTTGAAATCAAACGTAAGACTAGCTCGGATAAATGCTTGGGAGGATGTATCTGGTGTATATACAACCAGCGTGCAACAAGAACAATTAACATTCATACCTACCCTTCAACATTTTTTGAGGGAGACTGAGTACCTATTGGTTTGTCCAGAGTGCAGTGACGTTGATTCTGATCAACAACAACAACAACAACTCTGAGAAAGTGGTTTTTTTTCAGAGTGCACAGATATATGCATGAATGTGTTTATATCTTTTTTAATATTGGTGGTGCGTGCTAAAATGCAGACAATAATTTCTTACGGTTATGACCATACAAGTTAGTACCAGGTACGTGCATGGAGGCACATCTGGAGTCATCCTTATATGACCACCAGCTATGCACAGTGCTACAATATATATGTATGTGGAAGTGAACCTCCATCTGTGAGGCTAATTACACCCTCATTGACTCTTGAAATCATCCACACACTTCCAGGGATTCCCCCTGTGGTGAAACTTGTTGAGAACCCAACATTGCACACGAAGCTTGGAGAAGTCACTTGAGCACCAAACGTGATTCTTTGGCTTTGACCTGGTTGACTGCATGCAGGAGGATCTCACTATGGACCCAGTGATAGGCAGGGGAAGCTGTGAAGTGGCTCTGTGCAGGACGTGACGATTCCTTGGGAGAGCCTAGAACCAGAGTGCAGTATTTTAGCTCTGCATAGTTGAAGAGTTCCCTTGGATGGCGGGGAATGCACAGTATACCACGTGCTTCTTACACCTAGCTTGGGACCAGATTTGACGATCCTTTAAATGAAAGCCAAGCTGGAGAAACTGGAGCTCATGACTTCAACTCAGCACGTTTCGGGATGGCAGAAAAGTCACAGGAAAAGCCTAGATCTACAGTGTAGACAATGCCAAGGAGTCTTCATATTGGTATTGGCTGCAAAAGAGCAAACAACTCAGCAGCAGTAGTGCAACAACAACAACAACAAAGTACCAGGTACAGGATGAAAGTTACGACAAAGGGCATAATGTCAGATGAGCCTGTGTGCTCAATTCTCAACCCTTCAATTAAAATAAAGTTTGTTCATTCATTTCTTCACAGCATCTACTACAGTTCTTTGAAACATTTTTCCTTATGTACCATTAAGTAGAGATTCCGGTTGGCAGAGTTGTGAAAGCACTGGCTTCTCATGGCAGAGGTGCCGGGTTCACAACACTGTCGCGTCATGCTGCAATTTACTCAGCTGTAAATGGGTACCTGACTCTTCTCATGAGTTGGGGAAGGAAAAAAGGCAGCAAGGAAGGGAACTGGTCACCCTATCTCTCAATGCTGGATCTAGTGTGGTGAAATCTCTAACATTTTACTCCTCTACGGCAGTACTTGTTAAGGGACTACCTTTACCATTACCATATAAAAACAAAACATCTGTATGTACTACCACATACAAATAAAACATGTTATAGTAAATACAACTAAGGCCCCGTAATGTTTCCAGGGGTCTCTGAGGAGACACAGAAATATTAGGACTAGTGCCCCCTCTTCATTGTGGTGATGATTGTTAAGGATTTGAGTGTAATAAAATAATAAGAATAATTCATTCATTCATAACCCTCCACTCCCAAAGGAGCATATGCCTTCAACAAACACATGCCAAGTCCTCCTGTCATGTGCCATCATCTCAAGTTCTTTCCACATTCTCCTCATCAATTAAGAATAATAGTTCCTAGTAATTTTGACACCACTAGGGCAGGGGTTGGGAACCTTTCTGTGACAAAGAGCCAAATATTTAATTTTGAGTCCATTTTAACAAATTGAAGAGCCGCATGAAAAAAAAACACATGGTATCCCTCATTCACTAAGCGTTAAGTAGTAGAGAGCCCAGAGCCGCACAAGATAGCTGAAAGAGCCACTTGCAGCTCGCGAGCTGTGGGTTCCTGACCCCTGCTCTAGGGTATAAAACAGGTAGAGGAATGAACTTTATTTTCAAAGGGTTAAGAATTGGGCCCGCAGGCCCATCTGACATTCTGCCCTTCCTCTCTCTCTCATCATGTATATTGTATCCTTTCATCCTCACATTTACTTTAAGCATTATTTAAGGCATTTATCATTATAAAAGTAATATAACATCATACATTTGCAATAATCATCATAATAAAAGTATGTTTTTAAAATAAATTAAAGAAAAAAAAAAAGAAACATAAAGAATTTAAAAAAAATTAATGAAAATGAAGAAAAAAAAACGAGCAAACAACAAGTCTGATAAAAATCAAATTCCTCATACAGTAAATTAGTGATTTGAGACATATTCAGAGGTGTGTTATAAGAACTCGTAAAAAATTCAAACGGTCTGCTACTGAATGACTAGGGACTCAGTGTTTTTTCCAGTGCATGCGAAAGACTTTACGAGAGGTAAGCAGCTTTGAGTCTCATAACAGATACTGCTGCAATGAGTGCAACTAGGTTCATCAGGATGAGGTGGGGTAAACAGTTACTTTCCTCGCTGTCTTTGCCATCCCAAACTCAAGAGCAGAATCAGACTAGGTAGATAGTTAGATAGACATATACGAAAGCAATTAATTTGCCAAGGGTTGAAAATCGGGCACAGTCCCCTCTTGCAATCTTCCTTCCTCTTACTCATCTTTTGTTACTGTTACTCAAACATTCTCCAGGGTACTGAAAGTATTAATTTAAGGGCAATGCAACATTACAAGGTAGTATAACAGCATACATTAACAGTACCTGATCACAAAATTAAGAATAAGTATATTGTAATGAAAAAGTAGATCATCAGAGCCTCCATACAGTATATTAGATAAAAGTACAACACAATCAGTTAGGGTGGCATATAATCAGTACTCATAAAGTATTTGAACAGTATACGATTATAGGAGTAGGGACTGTGCGTGTTTTTCAGGTCATTGGGAAGATTGTTCCAAAGATGAGCAGCTGAGTAAGCCAAACTAGTCTTAAATAGGTCTAGCCTGGGCTTCTTCTTCTTCTTCTTTGATCCTTAGCCGCCGACCATCAAAGCAGTCAGTGGCCATCACGCCTAGTAGTGTCTTGTAGGGCAACAACAAATTGATTCCACTTTGCTCGGTCGGTGGCCCAACTCTGGTTCATTCTTTGCATCTCAGTCTCCACAGTCCTCCGCCAGGTTGTTTTTGGTCGGCCTCTCTTTCGTTTTCCTTCAGGGGTCCAAAGCATAGCTGTTCTTGTGATGGCATCGGGGTCTCTTCTGAGGACATGGCCAACCCAGCTCCAGCGTCTGCCAGCTATGATGGTGTGCATGTCCTCTTGCTTGCTACGAGTAAGCAGATCTTGGTTAGTGATGGTATTCGGCCAAAAGATTCGGTGAATTTTTCTTAGGCATGTTGTGTGAAAAGAGGACAATTTCGACATTTCCTTCTCTGTAACTCTCCAGCATTCTGCACCATAGAGAAGCACAGAAAGCACACAGCTCTGATATAATCTTAATTTTGTGCTTGTGCTGTATTGGGAGGACTTCCAGATGTTGTTTAGGCTAAAGAAGGCTGTTCTTGCCTTATTCATTCTGATGTTGATGTCTAGCCTGGGCTTGGGTACCTGTAATTTAAGTGCTGACTACATCTTTTATTATATTTTAAAAGCGGCCAAAGATACTTTGGAGCATTCTGAGACAGGATTTTGTAAATAAATTTCCGTTTGTTAAATAGGAAGCGCTTCCTGAGGGGTAACATTTGAAGATAATTATATAAATCTATACAATGTGATTGGTGTTTATCAGCAACAAGGCGCATTGCGCTTTTTGAAGCTGTTGCGTGCATATTTTGATGCACATATTACAAAAATCGATATGGCTATTTAATATGGGAAAAATATAGACATTCATTCATTTGTGTATGAAAATGCTGTCTATGGTAAAAGCGAGAGAATCCATGTTTGATTCACACTTTTGATTATAGGAGTAATCGTTCTGGATATTGATCCGGCGCAAGGATATTGCGCTTACGTTTGTACTTATTTTTTAGGGCCAGAAAATATATTAATTTGCTTATTGTGTTTATGGCCTGAATTCATATGTATTACATATTATTAGTACAAGTAGAATCAGTCCTATATTGTATATTTTGGATGGGTAGGAGGGACTAGATTCTTGTTATTCCGGTCTAGCGGAAGTATGAGTTGTCTTGACAAGTCGTGATGAGTTCCGATGTACCGTGATAATGGCGTGTACGCACTTTTCAAAGGGCTGGTAGATTCTTAAGGAAATATAATTCATGAAGTGGTTTTCTTCTAAAGGAGATGGTATCTCTACTATAGTTTATGTTAGAGACTCTCCTAAGGTACGGTACAATGTATAATTCGGACTCCATGTATTGCCAGACCCTATTTTGATGATCTCATGTCGATTCGACCTAGATGGAACATTGTGCTTCGTATCGCTAGGGTCGTGTTTTGTATCGACAAAGATGACAGACTTTCTTACAGCGGTTATGGCTACGTGAATTAACCTGATCACCGTAGAGCTGTATGGGAACATTTATGAAATCATTTATATACCCATTATAAATTAACTCTGGCTTATATTCACCTTCCTATGAATGAGTGAACGACAACTCAGGGAGGCGGCCATGTTAGATTTCAGTCATCATATGTTTTGATCACTGCCAAGAGAACAGATTATTTATCCTATTATCGGACAGTGACAGGGAGATCTCAATCTTGCTAGAAACCCCCTCTTTCGTGGTTTCATAATATATGCTACAAACTATGGACGTCAAGTAACTTTAGTTATTTACCGATCTGCCTTCACTGACGCGTTTAGTCAGATAGGGGGATGCGGCCATAATGTATCATGACAATTGAACTTTTGATGTACTGCCCATTATTTCTGAATGTGTCATGACTTCAGATCTGCTATGTATACCTACAAATTGATATGTCAACATACCATGATGTACTCGTATGTCCCAGTGTGTACGTCTGAATAAATTGAGTAAACAAAGATTCCAGCAGTCTGCATTGGTGCCTTGTAGACACAAGTGTATGAGTGGTTATATTGGTCAGCACACGAACAGTACACCATTCGCGGTAATCACACTCTACACTTCTACTTCATACATACACCATCCTGCGTCGGTTGGAGTGACCAAGTTTAGGGCCTGCTTCCCCTGGAGCCTTTGCCTTCCCTAACTCAGGACTAGGGTGAGTTACCCATTTACAGCTGGGTAGACTGGAGCATGCCTGATCTCAACAACACACCACTCTTCCTTACAGAGCATACAGACTGACACTTTACAGAGTGGAAAGAAGAAAAGAAACTTTACAGTGGCGAGCCAGATTCCTGGGTCCAGCTTACGCAGTTTTGTGTTGAGAATCACAGTTTACAGCTGAAAGAACATTTGTTTGACCACATCAACACCAGTAGGACAGCTATACAGTCGATGTCAGCTTGACCTGTATTACCGATAGGATGCTGTATCTAGGTCAGCGCTTGTTGACAGTTTTTCGCTGTACAGACAGTATTACACAGGACAGTGGTATCAAGTGTAGAAAATATCTGGAGCAGTATTGTTGACATTTCTCAACGTACAGAAGAATCACAGTGTTGTTGAACATAAAGTGCATAGTTCATCGTTGGATCTTCATATGCTCAACAGAGAAAAATTGACAGTGTAATAGTTTAAAATTAAATCTATTACTGAATAAAGTGGCAAGTTATTAGTATTAAAATAAACTGTGCCTGCTTTACAACACTATACCTGCAACACATTCCATTCATGACATAAATTATATTGTATGCTATATGCTATTTATGCTTACATGTTATTTGTTATGTATTAAATTAGTTTATGTTCTGTGTGACTAGTACAAGGTATGCCGAGTGACATTGGTCTGGTACTAGTATTCTATAGGTACACATTTTCTTAATTTGGAAATTTGTTAGCAACAATTTGCTGCTATTTCTGTTAGTTGTGATGAGGTGCTCTTTTCTTCGTTGTTTTTGTTAATAATTTTGTGTTCCTTAGTTTTGTTTGATTTGTTTGTATAATTGTAGGTCTCATCTTTCCTTTCATTTCAGTTTTTTACACCCTTATGTTTATACACTGTGGCGTTATTTGTCTTGTTATATTATGGCAGTTATCATCACGGTTTCTGTGATCATTTTTTTTCATTTCTCCTATTTAATTTAATTTGATCTCTGCAAATGTGTTCATATTGTCTTTTCTTGTTTGTCCTTTGTAATGTCTTTAGTTGACATATGACGTATAGTGGTATACACTGATAGTATAGTACAGTTCAGTACTTTATGATTGTTATTGTTATAAAACAAAATGTACAAGACCTTTGTAAGGCTTGTCTCCCAAAGTGATTGGTAAAGGGAAATATTTTTTCCACAGGTACTCAAGTGATCTTTGATTACATTGAGGTACAAGACCTTTGTAAGGCTTGTCCCCACAGTATTTGAGATACAGTTATTGTTGTCCACAGGTACTCAAGTTATCATTGGTTATTATAAACCATACAAGTTTGGACTAAGACTAAGTCTATGGTATAGACTTGTCTCCCATTAAAATGAAATAGGGTAATTTATTTACTTTTTCAGGTTTCTGATTTAAGAAGACAATATGTCTACATTAGATTATTTCATTGCACAAGGAAAATCTCTTGATAAGACTGGAAAAGACTTAGAACAATGGGCTGTTGCTCAATATGACAAAGCATTAGCTGCAGAAGAGAAAAAAAACTGCTGCTGCTGTTGAAGAAAGAAAAGCTGCTGCTGAGGAAAAAAAAAGCTGCGGCTGAGGAGAGAAAACTTCAAATAGAAGAAAAAAAAGCTCTGGCTGAAGAAAAAAGATTAGAAAGAGAAGCTGCTGCTGAAGAAAAAAAAAGCTCTGGCTGAAGAAAAAAGATTAGAAAAAGAAGCTGATACTGCTGCTGAACTAAAGAAATTGCAGATGCAAGTGGAGGAAAGGAGATTTGAGGCAGAACAGAAGAAATTAGAAGCTGATGCAGAGCAGAAAAAATTAGAAGTTGCTGCAGAACAGAAAAAATTAGAAGTTGCTGCAGAACAGAAAAAAATTAGAAGTTGCTGCTGCTGCAGAACAGAAAAAATTAGAAGCTGCTGCTGCTGCAGAACTAAAAAAATTAGATAGAGAAGCTGAAGAGAGAAAAGCAATAAGAGAACATGAGTTTGAATTAGAGAAATTAAAATTGACATGTATGAGTAATGTTAATCAGGCATCTGGTGGTAATGGTAAACCCTTTGTGTACAAGGTCAAGGTACCAGCGTTTAACCCTACCAGTGATGACATAACATTTTGGCTTTCTAGATTTGAACGGGCTTGTCGATCTCATAATGTTGACAAATCACAGTATGTGAATCAGTTGTCTGAAAATCTAAAAGGGGAGTCCCTAAGTAAGTTATATTTTGTTGAAGAGGCCGACAAAGATAATTATGATGCTGTTAGGGCAGCTTTGATAAAGAGATATCAGCTGTCTGAGGAAGGTTACCGTCTTTTGTTTAAAACAATGAGACCTGAGGTAGGTGTAGAATTCTCAGATTTCATCTCAAAAGCACGAATTACACTTTCACGATGGATTGAATTATCCAAAACAGAGAAAACATTTGATGGTCTTACGGATTTATTGCTAAGAGACAAGGTTATGTCTTCTGTAAATAAATCATTCCTAGAGTTCTTACATGAGCGTAAACCTGGTACAATAAAGCAAATGGAAGAATATTGTGACCAGTATGCCACGGCACACCCTGACATGATTCTTAGTAACTCTAACATTAAAGAGAGTATGCCAGTTGCTTCGGCAACAGAATATAATCAGAATTACTCACACAAATTCCAAGGAGCTAAAAATAAATTTGATAAAAAGGTTAATTGGAATAAGTATCAAAACCAAGATAACCACTCAAATCAGGGTTCTTCTTCGAAGAACTGGAATCGGGCTGATAGTCCTCGACACGCGAGGGGTACCCATAATGTTAGAAATTCTCGGAAAGGGAGTAGCTATAGGAACTACCCAAGTGCTTCATGGAGACAAAAGAAACAATATTACAGGGATACTCAATATAATGAGCATGATGATTATGATCATGAATGTTATGATTCAAACCCAAATAGGGGTTATAACAGAGGCAATAATAATTATAGAGACAATTATAACCGAGGTAGATCACAACACAAAAGACATGGTAAATCGTATTACCAGGCTAACTCTGCACAACAGGAGTTCCACGACACCGATAATCAGAATAATGATAAAAAAGACTCCAACAGTGTAGCAAATTCCGCTTTCGATTTTGCTAGAGCATCTGAGTGTTCGCAATGCAAAACATTATTCGATCCAACCACAGTTTCTACTTTAAGCTGCGGTCACCCGCTTCCCGCTCTCCATGCGTCAATTGCGCATAATGGAAGGGGTGCTCTTGTCTTTAATAGGGGCCTAATAGATGGTACTCCGGTATCAATTCTTTTCGATTCGGGGTGCACTACCATTGGAGTGAGGCAATCACTCGTAAATCCTTCTCGAGCTACAGGCAATATAGTCAAATGTGTAACATTTGGTGGCACATTGGAGAAGTACTCCACTGCCATTATCAATATTGCTACGCCTTTCTTTACAGGAGAGGTGCAAGCATGTCTCTTGCCGAATCCGATCGCTGATCTTATCATCGGTCGCATTCATGGAGTGAAAGAATGCACTCCACAGCAAATTTCTAATTGGGAAAATGTTAATATGCAATCTGCTAATGCAATAATCACTAGGGCTCAAGCTATTAATATGCCACAATCTTCACATTCTGAAGATAATGATGCGCAGATCCAAGATGATCCCTTGGAGATTTCCCACGATTCCTTTATCAAACAGCAGGAAGATGATCCTACTCTAAAGAAATTCTTTACTCTGGCAACAAAAGGTGATCCGAATAAGGATACTAATCGTAAATCTTGGATTACGATGAAGAATGGCGTACTTTTACGTATGGTACAAGACTCCGCTAAGTCCATTCATTCTCAAATCCTTGTGCCTAAAAATATGAGAGTTAAAATCTTACAGCACGCTCATGATTCGCAGTGTGCTGGACATATGGGTTTTTCCCGTACTAAAGCTAGAGTTCTTCAATCTTTCTTTTGGCCTGCTGTGAATAAGGACATACGAATCTATTGTCGATCTTGTAAAGTATGTCAAGAGATTAAATCCAGAGGTCCACGCCATGATGCACCTATTCAGGCTGCAGACATTCCCATTCGGCCATTTCAAAAAATGGCGATAGACATCATTGGTCCATTTAAGATAAAGTCTGCGAGAGGACACCAATTTATTTTGACGTGTGTTGATATGTGCACACGTTGGCCGGAGGCTGTTCCTCTAAAGAGCATAACTACTGCTGATGTCGCAGATGCTCTTTGGTTAATATTTTCTCGTCTGGGGTTTCCAGCAGAAATATTATCCGACCATGGTACCCAACTCATATCGGATACCATGTCTCAAGTAATGTCGACTCTGAAGATAGAGAGATCGCTGAGTAGTATTTATCATCCTATGTCCAATGGGATGGTGGAACGTTTGAATAGAACTCTGAAAAACCTACTAGGTAAGATAACAGAAGATCATCCTCAGGATTGGGATAGGGTTTTACCCGCGGCTCTCTTTGCATATAGAGAGGTCGCCAACGAGCATACAGGATTTTCTCCCTTTGAACTTGTCTTTGGCGCGAAACCGCGAGGTCCTATGTCCTTACTTCATGATCTTATAACTGCTGATAATATTGTCGATGACACAAAATCCTCTTATGAATATGTCATCGCACTTAGACACAAGATTATTGAAGCATGCAAATTGGCAACTGCTTCTTCTGAATTTGCGAAACAGAAGGCAAGGGAATTTGCCAATAAAAAGAGATGTTTGCGTCAACTTTGTCCAGGTGACAAAGCATTTGTCTTGCTACCTTGTAGGGAAAATAGACTTCTCATTTCTTGGAAAGGTCCGTACGATATAATATCAAAAGTTTCCGATGTTGACTATATCGTCGATATTGACGGGAAGCGTAAAACCTTCCACATCAACATGCTCACGGAATTCCATGAACGTCCTGATTATTTACAACCTGTTTTCCAGGCAACGGACGATTTTCCAGTCCAACATGGACAGTACTCATCTCTGTCAGTAATACAGGATGAGGAAACGAGTTTCTCGGATGTAAATTTACCTTTTCCAATGATTCCTCTTCACTCTAATGAATCATGGAAAGATGTTGCAATTTCTCCAGAATTATCTCCAGGAGAGCAGAAACAAGTTTCTACTATGTTAGAACAATTTCAGGATGTCCTTACTGACATTCCTGGTCAAACTGATGTCATTCAACATGACATTATTCTTACTGACCATAGTCCTATAAGAGTCAGACCGTATCCTATCCCGATACATTTTCAAGCACAGGTAGAGAAAGAGTTAGATGAGATGATAGAGTTAAAAAATTATTGAACCATCCACATCAGCATATTCTTCGCCGATGGTTATAGTACGGAAAAAAGACAATAACATACGTCTTTGCGTGGATTATCGCAAATTGAATCAAGTGACTAAATTCGATGCTGAACCTATGCCTTTACTAGAAGAGCTACTTACGAGACTATCGAATTCTCACTTCTTTACTAAACTCGATTTGTCTAAGGGATACTGGCAAGTTCCACTATCCGAACACGCCAAACCGTTTACTGCTTTTTCGACGCCTAGGGGTCTATTCCAATGGAATTTCATGCCTTTCGGTCTTATGAACGCCCCTGCAACATTTGTACGCATGATGCGTCGAATCCTATCTCATCGCTCAGATGTCATTGCGTATCTTGATGACATCTGTCTTTTCAGTGATACTTGGAACGATCACTATAATGGTATAAATGAACTATTGTCTATCTTACGCGAGCATAACCTGACAGCGAAACCATCGAAAGCATGTATTGGTTTTAGCGAAATATCTTTCTTAGGACACCGTGTTGGTCATGGGTTCCTAAAAACAGAAGACCATAATACAAGTAAGATACTTAACATTTCTATTCCTAAGACTAAAAAGCAAGTACGAAGTCTCTTAGGTCTAATACAATTTTATGGACGATTCATCCCGAATCTGTCCTCCATTATGTCACCTCTTTCTTCCTTGCTAAAGAAAGGGTCTCCTAATATAGTCCATTGGACTCAAGAATGTCAATCCTCTTTGGATAAGGTTAAAACTATGTTTTCTACTTCACCTATCCTAGTATTGCCTTCTAAGGATAAGACATTTATTCTTCGTAGTGACGCTTCATCCACCGGGATTGGAGCTGCACTAATGCAAGAGTACTCTGGAACTCTGCATCCTGTGATGTATATTTCTCAGAAATTAAATGCCGCAGAGAAGAATTACTCGGTCCTAGACCGTGAATTATTGGCTATGGTTTGGTCAATCCTTAAACTGCAAAGATTTCTTCTGGGCGCGCATTTCATTGTGGAAACTGACCAGAAAGCTCTTACGGCTATTCAGAGTAAAAATCTGAAGAGCGCGAGATCAACGCGATACGCGATTGCTCTACAGCCATTTCATTTTTCGGTGCGAGCTATCCGTGGGTCAGAAAATGTGATGGCAGATATTTTGTCTAGATGCCCACATGATTCATAACTGTTATACAACTTTGATACAGTTGTTTCTATGTTGAAATGTGTACACATATGTAATATATCATATATTGATTGTAACACTACTTAGCGGTTCATTGATATTTATTCACCGCTGATCTTTCAATGTTTTTCGTCTTTGATGATCATGATGTTAAGATATCTTAGATGAAATTTATGTATAAACTAATGTGGAAATTGTGTCATTGCTAATATTGTAGTATGCGTTGGTGACACCTCTCTGGAAATGTTGCTCCTAGATGTGTTTCAAAAAAAAAATGTACCATTTTTTTTTTCCCGAGGGGTGTGGTAATCTGTTGCGTGCATATTTTGACGCACATATTACAAAAATCGATATGGCTATTTAATATGGGAAAAATATAGACATTCATTCATTTGTGTATGAAAATGCTGTCTATGGTAAAAGCGAGAGAATCCATGTTTGATTCACACTTTTGATTATAGGAGTAATCGTTCTGGATATTGATCCGGCGCAAGGATATTGCGCTTACGTTTGTACTTATTTTTTAGGGCCAGAAAATATATTAATTTGCTTATTGTGTTTATGGCCTGAATTCATATGTATTACATATTATTAGTACAAGTAGAATCAGTCCTATATTGTATATTTTGGATGGGTAGGAGGGACTAGATTCTTGTTATTCCGGTCTAGCGGAAGTATGAGTTGTCTTGACAAGTCGTGATGAGTTCCGATGTACCGTGATAATGGCGTGTACACACTTTTCAAAGGGCTGGTAGATTCTTAAGGAAATATAATTCATGAAGTGGTTTTCTTCTAAAGGAGATGGTATCTCTACTATAGTTTATGTTAGAGACTCTCCTAAGGTACGGTACAATGTATAATTCGGACTCCATGTATTGCCAGACCCTATTTTGATGATCTCATGTCGATTCGACCTAGATGGAACATTGTGCTTCGTATCGCTAGGGTCGTGTTTTGTATCGACAAAGATGACAGACTTTCTTACAGCGGTTATGGCTACGTGAATTAACCTGATCACCGTAGAGCTGTATGGGAACATTTATGAAATCATTTATATACCCATTATAAATTAACTCTGGCTTATATTCACCTTCCTATGAATGAGTGAACGACAACTCAGGGAGGCGGCCATGTTAGATTTCAGTCATCATATGTTTTGATCACTGCCAAGAGAACAGATTATTTATCCTATTATCGGACAGTGACAGGGAGATCTCAATCTTGCTAGAAACCCCCTCTTTCGTGGTTTCATAATACATGCTACAAACTATGGACGTCAAGTAACTTTAGTTATTTACCGATCTGCCTTCACTGACGCGTTTAGTCAGATAGGGGGATGCGGCCATAATGTATCATGACAATTGAACTTTTGATGTACTGCCCATTATTTCTGAATGTGTCATGACTTCAGATCTGCTATGTATACCTACAAATTGATATGTCAACATACCATGATGTACTCGTATGTCCCAGTGTGTACGTCTGAATAAATTGAGTAAACAAAGATTCCAGCAGTCTGCATTGGTGCCTTGTAGACACAAGTGTATGAGTGGTTATATTGGTCAGCACACGAACAGTACACCATTCGCGGTAATCACACTCTACACTTCTACTTCATACATACACCATCCTGCGTCGGTTGGAGTGGTCTGATATTGTGATGGTCCCATGTAGTTCTCGGGGTGGTCTCTGAAGCGACAAAGAAAGAATAAGACTGCTGTACCCTCACGCATGTCATACAAGGTGACTAATATGAGGTTGTGCATAGGCCTAGCAACCTCACCATGTAAAAAGATTAGCCTCAGAAACCACCTGTGCAAGAGCATGTCAGTGTTTAGTGCAATCTTCCTGCAAGGGGACAAGCTGAAATGGTGACTTCATGCTCTCTAAGGCACGCAAAGGAACATGATGATGATAATGTCATTATGGGTTGGGTCTGCTGTAGACAGATCTGTGGCTATGATCCAGTTATTGCTGTTGTTAATTTTAATTTTTATGTTTTTCATTTGCTGCACAAGAGGAAAGTATCACTGCTGGTGCCCAGGAGAACTACAAGGAGAGTCAGATTAATCACCCGGTTGTCAAGGTCAGTATGATTTCCAACTTTCAGGTTGTCATATCAGAACTTTCTGCAGGCTAATAATAGCCTTTTTTTTTTTTACTTAGTTATTCCTCTTCTACCTTGGGGTATGGAGGTTTGCCAGAGAGAGCACCATACTCTTTCTTCTGGCCTGGTTCCATTCTAGTCCTTCAGAGATTGGTCAAGGTTGTCCTGCCAGCAAACTTTGGGTCATCCAGGAGGTCTGGATCCATGGCTCTTGGTTTTCCATATTTGTCATAGTAGCCGAACTTCCCCCGTTCTGTAGACGTGGCCAAAACATCGTAATTGGGACTGTTCCACCAGGTTAATAACCAAGCACCTTTATTCCTGATTAAATTGAGACCTCTTTTACTATATTGTAAATTTTTCAGTCCTAGCTGTTCTCATCACCACTAGCTATATTTTCTTTATACATCAAGAGTGAAGATTACTTTCTCTTTCCCCCCAAACTAATTACGTTACCAAATCAGTATAAACTATTCTATGTAGATTTTTATGATGATTTCAGCTCTTTTCAGAATATTTTATTTCTTGCTTATAATTAGATACTGTAAATGTAAGTATAATCTTATTGTCTTCTTCATCTTCTTCTTGGATCCGTAACCCCTGACTGACAAAGCAGTCAGTGGCCATCTCGCGTAGTGACGGCTTGTAGGGCTGCAACAAACTGTCACCATTTTGCTCGGTCAGTGGCCATCCTTCGCGCCGTGCCCCAACTCTGGTTCACGCTTTGCATCTCAGCCTCCACTGTTCTCCGCCAGGTTGTCTTTGGTCTGCCTCTCTTTCGCCGTCCTTCAGGGGTCCATAGCATAGCAGTTCTGATGATGGGTCAGGGTCCCTTCTGAGGACATGGCCAACTCTTTATTGTACTGTACAGTTTTTTTTATTTAAACATTAATTATAAAATTCATGTGAGAATAAATGAAGACATCATTGGAAAAACCGGACATGTCACAAAACCTGAAGGCCGAGAAAATGTAATTTGAAAATTTGAAAAAATATGACACAAAGAAAGATTGCCTGTTTTTATGCTTCATTTCCTTGGAGAGATGTGTTTTCAAATATAGTTTCTACACCTTTGTAGTATGCTTAATGTGCTGATGGCACTAACTCAATTTTTCTAAAAAAAAATATGACGTCTGGTTTTTCCAATGAGGTCTTCAAATGGAAAACAGTATAACAAGATGATAAAAAGGTTAGGGCAGAATGTTAGAGAGGCCTGCGTGCCCAGTTCTCAGCCCGTTGAGAATAAAATTTGTACGTTTGTTCATACATAGTTCGTACGTTTTGAAATACGTTCTTGTAGTTCCAGGAGGTGGGTGGGCAAACAACGAAGGAATAGGACTACTGGTCTGTATTGCTTGTCGTAATTAGACGGATGATTAGAGGTTGTTCATGGAGCCGGAACATCATCATGTAAACCGAATTGCCACAGAAACCGTTGCTGCAGGAGCACAAGAATGCTTTATTGCAGCAAGAGGACTGGCGGCAGTGGTTGCTGCTTTCTCTGTAGGGACTACAAAAATGAAATAATGGGTGATTTTGAATTCAGTATCCCAGCACTGTTCCTGTATTTATTTATTTACTTTAATGAATTCATTTCATTTTCTTTTTAATATTTACTGAGATTTCTGCTGCTCTGTTTTTAAAGTGCTTAATTTATATTATTTTGTTGTTATTGAGAGTCTGAATTAGTCTCTTATTCCTGCCAGCATCTTCAACATCATCATCATCATCAACAACATCATGAACATCATCAACATCATCATCATCAACATCATCATCATCATCATTATTGCCTGTCAGTTCCCCAAGGAGGATAGATCTTCATCAAATTCATGCTTATTCCTCTTGACCCTTGCCCCACCAGTTCCAGACCTTTCCATGTTTTCCCCATCCCTTTAATTTCTGTCTCCAGTTCTCTTCTCCATGTGTTTTTTTGGTCTCCAGCATGAGAATGGAGGTCGAGGCTGTTACTGCAGCCTTAAGGTGGATAATTGAAACTTCATTAACAAAGGCAGTCATAGTGTCAGACTCTCAGTCCATGCTTCGAAAAGTTCAGAGTGGTTGGTTGCGGCATGAATTGAAAACATTCATAGAAGCTTTGAATCTACAAGAGCTGGTATGGATCTACTGTCCTGGTCATGCAAGGGTATGTGGTAATGAGAGAGCTGACAGACTAGCATGAAGAGCACCCACATTGGGGACACTGGATAAAGGAGAGATACTGAGAACAATTAATGATCGCCTGTTAGAGAATGACATGCAATAGATGAATCATCAAGGTTAACACAGTTGGAATTTGGCATCAAATGTATGGCTAGCAGAGATGGACGTATTAGAGGATGCATCTATTGTGTATACAACCAGCGAGCTACAGGAACAGTTAGCATTCACACTCTTCGACATATATTGAGGGAGACTGAGCACCTATGGGTTTGCCCAGAGTGCAATGATGTCGATTCTGTATAACAATAACAGTAGTCAGCCTGAGGATATTGACATCCTATGAGGAATCAAAACCCTGGTTTATCTTTTTCTGACATTACTCAGATTGAGTGACAAAAATTAACATCAAGTTTTAGAAGCATACAAATGGCAGTATTGTGGACACTGAAGCCAAGCTCATGCGCTTTTTCCCCCCTCTACCTTCTATCTCTATATAGGATTCATGATATTTACTTATGGTGTAGGTAAATTTGTAAATGAAATATTGAGGTTTTCTGTATGTTTGTGTGTGTGTGTGTCAGAAAAAAAGTTGTTTAAAATCTTAAAGATTAGTACAGTTATCAAATACTTTTTGGACTGTGAGTAGAGAAAAGAGGAGAACGACTTTTAGAATGAGCAATTATTTTCATGCACGCTCACTTTGAAATAATTACATTTTACCTTTATGTGACATAGTGTTTATTTTTTTCTTCAAGAACTATGCCTGATGAGCTATATGATAATGTCTCTCCACAGCTTCCTGTCTCCAGTGCTGTTTATAAATTCTGTTCTTGACTTCTTTCCATGCCATGATGTCAGACTGTCCAGTACCTTATTCTCTTTATCATCGTCTGTCTCTTTTTCCTTCATTCTTTCGTTGTTGTCATGATAATAGTTCAGCTTTTTTTTTTTCTTCTTCTCATTGCATGAGAAATGTGTTACAAGAGGTAAAAAAACACTTTTTATGACAGGCTGACTTCAATTGTTACCTGCTGTGCAGATAAAGAATAATATTCAAACATCCCATTGTGGCAGTTAGAGCTCAGTTTTGTGGGGTATAAATAGGCAAATTCAGCCTTGGAGGTGTCTTATTTCATATTCAGATTCTTGTAAATTAGGTGTTATTTTTCTTGTAAAACAATGTTGAAGAGTTTCTGAGAGATGCTACAGTGTCTTGTAAATTAGGCATTATTTACTTGTAAAACAGCATTGAAGAGGTCTGAGAGATGCTACAGCATCGTGTTAATTAGGTGTTTTTTTCCTTTTAAAACATGATTGAAGAGTGTCAGAGATGCTACAGCATCTTGTTAATTAGGTGTTATTTTCCTTGTAAAACAGCTTTGAAGAGTGTCTGAGAGATGTCACAGTTTATCCCATTTTGATATATTCTGTGACTTGTGTTTGTTTTTAACAGCGCCTCTGATCTTTTAATTTCTTATTCTTAGAGACATCTTTGGGACTTATCAACTTATACATTTTTGTTGTTGTTGGTGTGTGGCCTGCATTCCTTGGTTGACATCCAGGTTTGGCACAGCATTGGTATAAAGCCTGAAGGTTTTCTTAGTTGTTTCTTTATTATCACATTAGCTGGTCACCAGATGGTGGAACAAGCAAAGACATCAGCAGCTGAATGAATAAAGCCAGAACAGCCTTCGCCAACCTAAACAACATCTGGAAATCCTCCCAGTATAGTTAGTACACACACTAAATTGAAAATATACGAGAGCTGTGTAATTTCTGTAATTCTGTACAATGCAGAATGCTGGAGAGTAACATAAAAGGAAATGTCCAAAGTGTCCTCTTTCCACAAAACCAGTCTAAGTAAAATTCTTCGAATTGTCTGGCCAAACACCATCGCCAACCAAGAACTGCTAACTCTGAGCCACCAAGAGGACATGCGCACCATTTAAGCGGGTAGATGCTGGAATTGGGTTGGCGAAATCCTCAGAAGAGACCCTGACACCAGAACTACCATGCTATGGACTCCAGAAGGAAAGCGAAAGCAAGGACGGCCAGAAGCCACTTGGCGGAGAACTGTGGAGGCGGAGATGCTAAGCATGAACCAGAGCTGGGGCACCACACGAAAGATGGCTGTCGGCCGAGCAAACTGGAGACAGTTTGTTGCTGCCCTACAAGATGCCACAAGGCGTGATGGTCACAGATTGCTTTGTCAGTCATCGACCAAGGACCAAAGAAGAAGAAGACATTAGCTGGTGTGTTTTTTACATGCCATTCCAAAGGGCTGTGGTTTGGACATGATCATGCTTGTTTCCTTTTTATTTCTGTAGTTTTAGAATTTATCACTCAAATGCTTTAAATTTCCGACACTGTTTTCAGGAGATTTCAATGGATTTAAGCACTGACTCTAATGAGTCTCTTACCGATGATACAGAGCCACCAGCCCCACGTAGGCAACCTCCACCACCTCCACCTTCTTATGCCTCATCACCTTCTCCTTCCTCCCCTCCACGATATTTCCCAACGCCAATTTCCCCTCTGAAAATTGAGGTGACCTCAGCCGACGGTGACGTGGCCGAGGAAACCAGTGAATTTAAGAAACCAGTTGGGTTCCCGAAAGTTATACGGAGAAAAAAGAAAGGGGTAACAATTTAAAAGCAACTTCAGGCTTGTGGAATGGAGTGTGATCCTGTCACCTGACTCTTCTCGCGTTTTTTGTTTTAACGAAAGAATGGCTTGTGGTTTGATATTGTACATTCAGTTGTGTAACAAATGACAGAGATGCATGTATTGACCATAATTTTTTCAGCAGGAGAATGCCAAAGTAAATTTCATTCTTTTAAACAAATTACTATTTGACATGTTATAACAGTAGACCACATCTCCAGTTCTGTAACCATTTAGTAATGCTGAGGAAGGTAACAGGGTTTTACTTTTTCCTGTTATGACACATTGTTATTTCTTATCATAGCGAAAATAAAAGAAGAACAAGTGTATGAAAAACGAATGGAATGTCTGAGATTAAAGATATTATATTTTATGGAAAATTGTTCGCTGAACACTGAGGAGGTACGGGCAGAGTTGGCATAGTTGACACTTCTTTTCAGGACAAGTCCTTTTCAGAGCTTTATTGTTGTTGTTGTTTAACTAGGGCTGCTGAGCTTCTCACTCTTTAGCAGCCAATACCAAGTTGAAGACTCCTTGGTATTATCTACACTGTAGATCTAGGCTTTTCCTGTGGCTTTTCTGCCATTCCGAAACGTGTTGAGTTGAAGTCATGAGCTCCAGCTTGGCTTGCATTTAAAGGATCGTCACATCTGGTCCCAAGCTAGGAGTAAGAAGTGCATACTGTGCATTCCCTGCCATCCAAGGGGGCTCTCCAACTATGCAGAGCTAAAATACTGTACTCTGGTTCTGGGCTCTCCCAAGGAATCGTCATGTCCTGCACAGAGCCACGTCTCAGCTTCCCCTGCCTATCACTGGGTCCACAGTGAGATCCTTCTGCATGCAGTCAACCAAGTCAAAGCCAAAGAATTACACCTGGGGCTCAAGTGGCTTCTCCAAGCTTAGTGTGTACATCTGGGTTCTCAACAAGTTTCACCATAGGGGGAATCCCTGAAAGTGTGTGGATGATTTCAAGAGTCAATGAGGATGTAATTAGATTCACAGACATAGGTTCACTTCCACGTATGTATATTGTAGCATTATGCACAGCTGGTGATCATATAAGAATGACTCCAGATATGCCTCCATGCATTTCAGGGCTTCATTTTGCTAGCAGATAGATAATGTTAGTCCTTTTCAGGACTTATTATCTATCAACTCTGGTCGGGCTAGCAGTACTTTTCAGGACTAGTCCTTTTCAGGGCTACTTCATGATAGCGATAGATGCTAGTAGTCCTTTTCAGGACTTAGATTTTATCAATACAGTGCTTCAGTTAACAGAGTTCACTTATTTTTGAATGGCTATATGCCGCACTCCGATGTAACCAACAAACTTTAATCTAGTTTGAAAAGAACGTGCCTCGCCAAAACCCTCAATAATAGTGAGTGAGACAAAGTAAGTATATAAAGAAGCAGAAGGAGTGTCCCAAGTCAAAGGTAGATATGTCTTATGGAAAATGATAACTAGACAAAGAAATTATATGAATAATAGATAGGAAGTCCCTGATCAGGGAGAAAGACGTAAAGTAGATGGACGTATAGTGCAAAATTGCACTAACAAGTTGAATTCTTCAAGAAATAGAAATAAATAACTAGAGAAAGTTACTGACACAGTAAAGGTACACATACAATACATAAACACTGTATCAACATTGAACCTACTGGACTTACAGATGGGACAGGAACATCAGGCGCGTACAAGACTAGAGGGCCATACGAACAACTGTGTCACAATTAAACGGGAAAACTTCAACTAGCAACTATCCCTTTATTCACAAAATAACAACATGGCTAAATGTTGGCATAGTGAGATACAAAATGATGCTACCATTACAAATCACTAGATAGATATGAATTAAAAATAAAAACCTCTTGGTCACAACTGACCACCACTCAATACAGTGGGTAAAGAGGCAAGCTACAGGACAACATATCATGGAGTTACTATAATACTCACAATGGGAGAATAATGAACTACAGCAAACACTGCTGCAAAACTGGTGGACCAAATAGTTCTACAACACAAAATTCCATGACTACCAAAACTAAATGGCAAATAATAACTGTCCCACCATTTGACCGAAAACTGTGGTATCACCATACCTGCTACTGAAGAAATGTCTATAGATGACTGCTTCCCACTCTCAAATCGCTGATGGCTTCTCTTTCCACCAAAATTCAACCCCATCACATGACATCACATGACCAGCTATTTATGCCGTGAATCGAACAGTATATCGAGTTTCACTCACAGCATAAGGCAGCTTGGCTCCCAACCAAGCAGCTAAGTCATGGCAGCAAAAACATAATGACGACAGTTACAATGCAGACATGACATGGCTAGGTGGGGAAATAATCACATTTTATAACTAGATAGGCTCTGAATTGGAATCATCAAAGAGCAAAATTGGGAGGTTAATGTACAATACTACTGCTCTCAAATCCACAAAATTCAGAATTCCAAAACACATCTGGTGCGAAAGGTTTCAGATGAGGGGTTGAGGACCTGTAGAAAATTATAAACATAGGGTGCTCCTAGTTCCTTTCCTTCACACCAGCATTGTAACAACCGAATGATTTACTAGAGTTATGTTGTTTTTTTTTCCTGTGACCCTTCATTGTTACTAAATGCTGTGTATGTAATAATGCAGTGTGTTTTTTTTTCTTTTTTTTTTCAGGTTTATTGCTCAGATTTTGTTGGATGTGATGCTGATTTTTTTGTTTGTTTGTAACTTTACAGAATTGCTTCCTTAGAAGCTTGAATGTGCTGTCTTTTGTTGTGTGGCAAGCTTTAATTTGACACTAATGTTTAACATTGATAGAGCCGCAGAGATGTCGTTTTACACAAGAATGCTAAGAATACAATGGACTGCTAAAGAGAATAATGAGGAAGTCCAGAAAGAAGCCAGTGTTGAAATGAAGCTTATTAGTCACGTTAGAAGGGAGCAGCCCACTTTCTTTGGGCATGTTATGAGAAAAAGAACGCTGAAATACTGAAATTCTGAAATACTGAAATTCTGAAATACAATGTGATAACAGGAAAGATCGAAGGAAAATAGAGATGGGGGGAACAACAAAGAGAGAAGATTCTGGATAGTTGAACATCATTGCATGGAAGAAGTCAACAGTAGAACTGATAAACTATACTGGAGACAGGAAGTTGTGGGAAGATGTGATCACCTACGCCTGCATGCATGATACTTGAAGAAGAAGTGGATTATGTTCTTTCACCTGTTAAGTGAACTAGAAATGCTGCTTTTATTGTTTGAGAAAGGAGTGAGTGTTCATATAATCCATTATAATCCATGTGATACTAATAATGACATTTTGGATGCCTTAACTCTTAAAGGACGTGAGGCAAGTATTTGGGTCTGATTTTCCCAAGTGCTTGTGGCGGGAAGCTAGTTTAATAAAATGTATATTTTTTTTAGTATATGTCAACTAAATTTTTGTTTCATTTGTTCCATTTTTACATTTTTTTAATAATTCTCACTTAATTTCCTTTACAACTATAGATAAAATTACCATATTTTTTAACAACTTGGAAAGAACCGACACTTAAACTTTAACTCTGTATAAAAACTTAAAGTGACAGAAAATTCCTTGTCTCAAACGTTGTCCAACGCATCACGTCCTTTTATGAATTAAGTGTAGCTGTCAGTGTCTTCCTAACTTCAGATGACTGTTGTCTATTAATCCCTTTGCTGATATCACATTTAAGCAGAGTTGTCATCAAGTCTTCCCTAACAAGTCTCAAGCCGAGTCGCTAATAACAACTCTCAGATTGAGTCACTGTGATGACTTAAGTCCAACTTGAGTTCGAGTCAGTCAGCTCAAGTCGACAACACTCAAATACACAAGTCCCAACTCAAGTCGAGTCGCAAATTAAAAAAACTTGCATGTCGAGTTCATGTGGCAATTTAAAGACCGACTCAGGAGCCGCGCTAGCGTAGTGGTTACAACACCGCTCTGGCGACCGGGTGATTCAGGATCAAACCCGGGCGACGGCATTTGAGGATTTTTCGTCGACCGGGAATTGGACTGGATTAACTCGAGACCTGGCGAGGACATTTGAAGGAGTGTCGTCGACCAGGGATTGGCGGCTCCTGAGCCGACCCAGCTGCAATGGGTACCTCCGAAATCGGAGAGTATTTGCCTGAATGGCGAGGGACACCTGTCTCTGTACAAGTAAAAAGGGATACTCACGTAAAATCAATGTCAGGTTAGACATAGTAATAACCTGAGATTTCGCCTCGAGTATTAGCGGGCGTACGAAAAAAAAAAAAAAAAAAAGAGACCGACTCGAGTTTGAGTTGATCAACTGGAGTCAACAATACCTGCTTTTAAGTGTAGAATATAATTTGGATATACAGTTTCTATCATTTTGTGTGTTTTTTTGTTTTGTTTTTGCAGCATGATAATGGCAATACTAATGAACAAGAGTTACTGTTTTTTTTTCTTTTTCGTGTTCAGATGTTAAAGGAAACAAACTAAAGGCAAAGGTTGAAGGTTACAGCCAGAGAGAGAGATTAATTACATTTTCTTTAATTTTATTTTGTTGACAATAAACGTCTTTGTTATGAGCAATATCTCAACTTTATTAATTTAAAAAAAATTTGAAACTTTGTCACAGTCTGAATTATACATGTGTAAAAATGTACCTGAATGCCAATTGGCAGATTGGTTAGAGCATTTAATTCTCAAGGCAAAGTTACCAGGTTTGAGACCAGGTAGCATCATGCTTCAGTCTACTCAGCTGTTAATGTGTACCTGACTCTTGAGTTAGGGACGGCAAAGGCAGTGGATTAAAAACAACTGGTCATCCCACCTCATAAAGCTGAGACCTAGTATGGTGAAGTCTCTAACACTTCTTTCTCCTGCAGCAGTATCTGCGGCGGGACTGCTTTTACCTTTGAACTTCACATTTATTCATGTGGAGTAATATTATTCGTTTTATACTGTATTGAAATTAATTTTACGTAAATTACAATGTAATTTTATTATGGCCATAATAAAGGTTGTCATGTTATTCAGATGTCTCCACTATGTT
The DNA here is from genome assembly GCA_024509875.1 of Oreohelix idahoensis. Classification (NCBI taxonomy): domain Eukaryota; kingdom Metazoa; phylum Mollusca; class Gastropoda; order Stylommatophora; family Oreohelicidae; genus Oreohelix; species Oreohelix idahoensis. Next base: position 139,529 of record JAMPIV010010135.1, on the reverse strand, counting down.
GATTTTTATATTCTGAAACTTTGTCACACTCTGAATTACACATACGTAAAGTTGTATCTGTACCTTTGAACTTTATTGTTGTTTACATGGGAGAAATATTCATTTGTTATATTACGTTGAACTTATTTTGCTTAAATGCTTCTTTGTCAAGGAAGGCATTCATAATCATATTTGTTTATATCCATTTATTAATACCTTTGGTTATATCTCATTTCAGTACTGCAGAGAAACAGATTCCTCATTAACCAAGGCAAGACAAGAGGCCAGACAGAATGTTTTTTCTATTTATCCAGATATGAGGGTAAGATAAAGATTTGGCAATAAATGAAGTTTCCTGGTGGAATTCTATGCTTTGAATCTCTTTGAACTTGTGAATAATTCAGCGGGACCCAAAGATGCAGCAATAGAGAATGCAGTCAGCGACCCATAGCTTGACTGCTTGCGTCAGGGTCAGCGAACCAGAGCTGACCAAGACCCTACTCCACCTCCACGTGGTGGTCCTGGAAACAGGCTGCATCACTGCAGTCTGGCTGAGAGAGTAGGGATCGAAGAGGGAAGGCAAACCCGGTCCCAAAAAAATGCCGTGCTGAAGTCGGATGTGTCGGCTGAAAGGCGCAGATATCGCAGCTTTGCTGTCAACAGACACAATGCAACCAACGTCCTTTTCAGGACAAACGAGGAAGAAGAAGAAGAATAATTCAGCTGTTTTTTAAATGCATAAATTAAGACGTCACCATTTTTCACATGGGCATATTTGTGTATGAACTAAGAAATGAATACCAGGCAAAATGCAGTGGAGAGTTATCACCTAGAGCAGGGGTTCTCAACCTTTTCTTTTTGCTCATGGCCCCCTTCTGAGCCTCATTTACCTCTGTGGCCCCCCCTCATAGTCGTTGTTAGCTGGAAAAAAGGTACTTATACCATCTTACTGGGGAAAGGGGGGGGGGGGGAACGACCATATGATCCACGTTGAGAACCACTGACCTAGAGGATGCTATGAAGTCGACACAAAAATAAAAATCTTGAACTCAGATGTCATGGGTGTCCTGGTATATGACTTTGAAACATGAAAACACAACAAAGATGATAGCCAGAAAGAGGCAGACTTTCTATAATGGGCGCTTGCGCAGAATAGGATTGCTGTGGTATGACAGGATCACCAGTTTGGAGCTAAGGGGAAAGAAGGAGACAAGTAATAATGGAACAAAAACTAGGGAAGACGATGCTGGATAGTACATACATTGAGAAAACTAGTTGATAGCATTAAAGGCAGCCCTTATTCTGGACTCCCTAGAGTAAGATAAATAGGGGAAGACAAAAAAACAACACACTAAGCAGGAAATTAAAAGATATGAAGAGGATAAAGAAGACATGGAAAAACATAGCACAGGACTGGAAGATTTTGGCATGTATTTGATGAAGACCTTTGCTCCACAGTGAACCGAAAGGTCATGAGTGAATGAGTGAATTCAGTGTCACATTGTACTACTTTTGTCATTCTGTGTCATATTTTGTTGTTTGCTTCAGTCTTTAACAGAATGTATTACAGATCTGTATATTCATTTATCTGGACACACGAAAACTGAAATATTCTGAAAATCGAAAATTTCTTCGGGCTACTTTTCAGTCACAATTAGGGCGATCTCTGACTATTTTAGGCAACTTTGGAACACATTTTGGACAACTTTTGAACACGATTTGGGCGGTATCTGAACACAGAAAAAAATGTTGTTTCCTAAACACAGCTGCCCTCAAGGATTTTGCATAACAGGATACGGACCTGTACTTGTACCATTTAATAGAGCTTTTTACCTTTAATCATTGCATGCTCTCACATTACTTTAATCATATTGCAGTGCACATTACTTACATTTCATGATTATATATGTACAACAGTATTTCACAGAACTCTAATCAGTAAAACAGTTTTGCAGTTTATAATTAAAATATCATATTTGCAGAGAACTGTATTTGATGAGGATGTAGACAACGAGGATGAAGATGAGATTGATGTTTTCCCAAGGCAGTACACAGAAAAATATTTACTTGGCCTTGAGTATCTCCGGTTTAGCTTACAGCTCAACCTGGCAGATGAGGGCAAGGGAAACAAGAAATGTAATGTAAGGAATATTTTTTATTATGTATTTTATTTTATAATCATCCCTGCCGCACTCCAGTTCTTATCTCAAACAGTTCTGTAAGTTGTCCTTCATGAAGAATTCAACATGTCATGTCTTTGTATGTTTTCTTTCTTAAGTTAATGATCTTCAGGGGTTGGTTTGGTTTGGTTTTTAAGGACCATCTTCATTACACATGGAGAGCTCCATCAGTGCTCTGATTTCTCCTTTAGATCACACACATGTGCACAGTGCAGAAACTTAGTAGCACCAGCGAGGATCTCAGTGTGTGTATCCAGGAATCGCACATTCTATAAATATTTTTGTGGTGGGTAGGTTTCTTAATTTTTCAGGGCAGCGTCCATAAGGCCTACTCTTCTTACTTACTTACTTAGTCGTTCCCCTAAGATTAAGCTGGGAGAACAGGTCCTGGAGCAGGTCGACCACTTTAAATACCTCGGAGCTATTATAGACCGAAAGGGAGGCATCAAAGAAGAGTTGGCCACTCGAAAAGCAGCAGCTGGGAGACTTTTTCAGGCCATAAATCGAGGATTCCTCAGCAAGAGAGAGGTTGGTAAGAAAACGAAGATGGCTGTATACCGCTCCACCTATGTCCCAGTCTTGACATATGGATGCGAGTCATGGGCAATGACTACAACCCATAAAAGCCAGATCTAAACCTCAGAAATGAGGTATCTGAGGAAGGTGGTTGAAGTAACAAGAAGAGACATGGTACGCAACCAGACGATACGTCAAGGCCTTAAATCCTACCCCCTGCAGACCCAAGTAGAACAGTCCCAATTAAGATGGTTTGGCCATGTCTGCAGAATGGGAGAAGATCGGATACCACGACAAGCATGGGAAACAAAGAGCCAAGGATCCAGACCCTGAGGACGACCCAGAGTCCGCTGGGAGGACAACATTAGACAATCTTTGAAGGACCGAGGACTAGAATGGAACCAGGCCAGGAGGAAGACAGCCGATAGGATAGTCTGGCGCTCACTCTTCCAAACCTCTACACCTCACGGTAGGCCTACTCTTCATGATTTCCAATTGCCTAGGTTTTTTTTACATGCGTAGGGGTTGACTCCATGATATCATCAGTGTCTAGAGTGATGCTCTGTCTAAATTGCCATATGCCTTCTCAATGAAAGATAATGAATGAGTAAATGAATTTTGTGTTATTCTGAAAAAGAAAAATAATTGATACAGATACCTATAAATACACTACAATACATGCACAGTGAAAACATAAACAATGAAAATTGATTTAACACATAAAGAAAACATATAAATAATCAGATTCTTCAATTCCGATGTCAAGTCAGAGCTATTGTATGGCTCTGAAGCATGGAGAACAACAAAAACAATGACCAAAAAAAAATTGCAGACTTTCATAAATATGGGGGGGGGGGGGCTTGCTTAGAATAGAAGAATTAAAGTGTTATGGCAAGATGACTAATGTGGAACTGATGACAAGAACCAGACAAGTGATGACAAGAACCAGACAAGTGCCAGTGGAACAAGAGATGAGATGAAGATGCTGGAGATGGGTACGACACCCTTTGAAGAAACCTGTTGATATTATTACCAGGCAGTCCTTGTTCTGGAATCCCCAGGGTAAGAGAGGTAGTGGGAGACCAAGGGAAGCATGGAGAAGAGAACTGGAGACATGGAAAGATCTTGAGCTGATGGCACAGGACAGGAAGAAATGGTGTAAGTTTGTTGAAGGCCTATGTTCCTTGGGGAACTGAAAAGTGATGAATCCTCCATGCCCTTTGGATTTATGTTTAACGTTCTCTTAATTGTGTTTTGTAGTCTTCCTTTTTGACTTCTGTAGATTGAATAAAAAATAGGAGTGGAGAATGCCAGAATAAGTGCTTCCTTGTGATACTAGCCATTGTTTTCCTTAATATACGAGGCGTGTTCAAATGAAACCCGACCGTGCTGCGCCAACTGGACATTCGTAGGAGGAGCATGGTGACGTCACATCTGACATAATAAACACATACGAATGTACAAGTGTGTAAGTGTTCATTCTCCTAGTATTCATTGGTTGTGCTGCAGACCGTTAAAATAATGGCTGGTGTGATAAGGAATCCGTCCAAGGTCGATCAGCGAGCGGTGATCCAGTTCCTAACAGCCGAAGGATGTCGACTAGTCGACATTCATCGCCGAATGAAAGCAGTGTATGGTGACAAAAGTGTGTCTAAGACTACAGTGATATACTGGGCATGAATGTTTTGAGAAGGACGTCAGTTAACGAAAAATCTTCCGCGGCCAGGTCAGGTGCATATTGTTGCGACAGAAGAAGCCATCGCCGAGATTGATGCAGCAATACGGGTGGACCGTCGTCGGAGCTTACGTTCGCTAGCAGAGGAATTTGCTGTGACTCTTGGGACAGTTCAAATGGTAGTTAGGAAGAAACTGAAGTATCGAAAGGTGTGTTCACAATGGGTCCCATGGATGCTGACCGATCACCATAAGGAAGAACGCATGGGGTGGAGTTTAACCACCTGCTGCGTTACGAAGAGGAGGGTGATGCATTTCTGTTGCGCATAGTGGCAGGCGATGAGTCGTGGTGCCACCACTTTGAGCAGTGCAGCAAATCAGGGAGCATGCAATGGAAACATCCCGGATCACCAAAACCCAAAACATTCAAGTCACAGATTTCCGCCAGTAAGGTTATGCTGACCGCATTTTTTGACCATGAAGGGCTTCTATTGGTAGACTTTAAAGAGCCTGGTGTGAACATCAATGCCATCTGATACAAAGACACACTAGACAACCTGCATATAGCCATCAAGAATAAATGACCCGGCATGCTTTCGCGTGGTATGATTTTGTTGCACGACAATGCTCGTCCACATGTTGCGAACATTGTGCAGGAAGCGTTAGCAAGGAAAAGGTGGGAAGTTCTGCCACACCCAGCCTACAGCCCGATCTGTCACCATGTGACTTTCATTTGTTCGGACCCTTAAAAAAATCTCTAAAGGGACAACGAATCGACTCCGATGCAGACGTCAGGGCCTCGGTGACCAAATGGTTCAATAAGCAACCAAAGTCATTTTTCTCGGACGGCATCCGCCATCTACCCAAGCAGTGGGATGCGTGTCTGAATGCCAATGGTGACTATTTCTATAGAACCCCAGTGGGTGCTTGCTTCATAACAATTGCTGTATTTAATTCTACTACTCCTGATAATGTACCTTACATTTTGTTATAAAGCCACTGGGACGGGTTTCATTTGAACACACCTCGTATGTCCTGACCTTGTTCATCATTTGCTTACTTCTTACACTATTTTGCTGCACTTGGTGTTTTAAAAATGTGGGCCTACCTTAAAATAAACAGTGTAAACCAATGTTTTAAACTACATTCCACCTTCTGGCCTGCAAAAAAAAAAAAAAGTAATTAAAAAAACAAAACCCACTATTTTTGCTCTTTCTACAGCCTGAACCATTTTTCTTAACCTTTGCCCTATATGATGCCAGAGAAGCTCGTAAAATATCAGAGGACTTTCATATAGACCCCAATGAGCCGGAGATTCGTGCCATGATACCCACAGAGCTTCTGTCAACATCAGACAAGCATTCTCCTACTGGGAGAGAATCAGCAGCACCGGACATTCATGGACTAAAGGCTGAGTGGTTGTTTCAATCACAGAGACAGGTATGATGTCATATCTGTTGTTCTGTTGAGTTTGTATATCTGATATTAGGAACTTTATTTAAATAATTTTACAGTACAGGTCTCTATCCTCAGGCACAGCTTTGTTTCAGACACCGGATTTTTTCGGTTTTCAGATGTCACCCAAAACCATGTTCGAATAGTAGCCCAAATCGCCCAAAATTTGTTCTAAAAATAGCCTAAAGTTGCCTTAAAAAGTCAGATATTGTGATAGAAACGTTTGGTTTGGTTTGGTTTTGAGGACTATCTTCATTGCACATGGAGAACTCCATCAGTGATCCGATCTCCTCCCTTAGATCACACAAGGAGGATCTCAGCACAGTGCACGAATTCTGTGGCACTGGCGAGAATCCCAATGTATGTATATAGGAATCACACATTCTATAAATATTTTTTTAGTGGGTTTCTAATTTTTAAATTTTGCCAGGGCAGTGACCTGATAGGGCTACTCTTTACGATTTTCAGCAGCCATGGGATTTTTAACATGCACAACTTGCACACGGGACCTCCTATTTTTTCGCCCTTAACCGAAAAGGCTAGGCATCCGATCTCACTACCCAGGAGACCAGGGGGGAGTATGACATCATTTGGACCACTGGTTCTGAAAAAATTTTTCATAAACTATATTCCCTCAACTGGAAATCAAACTTGGTATCTCTAGAATTCGAGGCGGACGCCATACCTCTTATCCACAGATAGAAAAGTAGACCAAAGATACTTTCAATTGTCAGAATATTTCGGTTTTCGGGTGTTCGGTTAACAGGATACAGACCAATACATTGTTTCACGAAGCTTTTTTTTTTTTGTCAGTGTCACCTTTTTTCCCCATCTAAGAGAGCCTGAAGTTAAGACCAGGTATCAGGGGCTTATTGCTACAGCAACGGTGAGAAATATAGAAGAATGACCTGGAAACCCTCTGGCTTACATTCAAGGACATTTATAAAGGCAGCTTCAGCAGAAGCATGTGGTGAAGTCCAGCTTGGGAAGAAGGGAAAGAGGACACCTTGGTGAACAGAGGAAGTTAAAGAGAAAATAAGAGAAGAAATAGGTATGGAAACAATAATTAGAAGCTAAAAAAAAAAACAGCTGGAAAAACAGAGAAATATAGAGAATATGTGATACTCGGAAGCAAAGAACAAGGTGCTAGAAAAACAGAAATCCTGGAAAGAATTTGGAGAACAGCTAGAAAAAGATGCTCAAGAAAATGAAAATCAGAAATTGTTCTACAAGACCCTAACGAACATGAGGAAGGAAAAACAGTGCCCTCTTAAATTTATAAAGGACAAGAAAGACATATTGCTTACTGCCCCAAAGGAAGTAATGGAAAGAATATTTCTTAGAACTCCTTGATGGTAAGCAAGGTCAAACCTCAGAAATGATAAGCACTATCAATGGTGGCGAAGATGGCATTAAAATGGAAGAACTGAAGTTAGCACTGGAGAAAATCAAGATGGGCAAAGCAGCAGGAAATGATGGTATAACACCTAACCTGGTTAAGTACATGGGAGCAGCAGGCGACCTATTACTCCTCAGGGTCCTACAGGCAGCCTGGTGCCACAAGACCATACCAAAGGTTTAGGAGATTGTCATCATAACACTGATTTTCAAAAAGGGTGACAACTGACAAGTGGAAATCATAGAAGCATATCCCTTCTCAGTGTCCTTGGTAAAGTTTACTCTAGAATCCTGGAGCAGAGACTCATACTCAGACTTCTAACTGAGCCACAAATGGATGAGGTCCAATGTGGCTTCTGAGCAAACAGAAGTACTCAAGACCTTACATTCACACTCAGACAGCTGAGTGAAAAGGCCCTTGAGTATAAAGGTGAGATGCATCTTTGTTACTTGAATCTGGAAAAGGCATTTGACAAGGTCCCCTGGAGCAAACTTTGGGACTGTTTGGCAAGGAAGAACATTCCAGCACCTCTGATTCATGCTATACAGAGCTTCTACAAGTCTTGCAGAAATTATGTGAGGACGGCAAACTATAAGTCAGAAGAGTTCAGGACCACCACTGGTGTAAGACAAGGTGATATTCTGTCATCTTATTATTTCATACTCCTCCTGGGCGATGTTATCAATGCATGTAAGGAGAGGGCAAAAAAGTATTCAGTGGGGGTACTGGAAGATGAAACAGGTTTGTATTTCAGAGCTGGCATTTGCCAAAGATGTTGCCCTGATTCTGAATCAGAGGCACATCTTCAATCCAACCTGCATGTCTGGAGGAAAGAGTTGGAGAAGAGAGGGGTAGTCATCAGCAGCCCCAAAACAAAAACCATGGGGATATCGTGAGAGGAAAGAAGACATCAGATTATGCTGGAAGAACAGGTCCTGGAGAAGATCAACCACTTTAAATACCTTGGAGCTGTCATAGACTGGAAGGGAGGCCTCAAAGAAGAGTTGGCTTCCCAAAGAGCTGCAGCTGGGAGACTTTTTCAGGCTTGAGGATTCCTCAGCAAAAAAGAAGTTGGCAAGAAGACGAAGATGGCTGTATACCACCCCACCTATGTTTCAGTCTTGACTTATGGATGCAAGTCATGGACAGTGACTACTACCCACAAAAGGCAGCTCCAGACCTCAGAAATGAGGCATCTGAGGAAGGTGGTTGAAGTAACAAGAAGGGACATGGTCCACAACCAGACGATACAGCAAGGCCTCAAACCCAACCCCTGCAGACCCAAGTAGAATAGTCCCCACTACGATGGTTTGGCCATGTCTGCAGAATGGGAGAAGATCGGCTACCACGACACGTATGAGAAACTAAGAGCCAGGGATCCAGACCTCTAGGATGACCCAGAGTCCACTAGATTGGAATCAGGTCAGGAGGAAGACAGCTGATGGGATAGTATGGCACTCACTCTGGCAAACCTCTACACTCCACGGTAGAAGAGGAACGACTAAGTAAGTAAGTACCGTTCTGAAGCTAGCATTATGGACACAGAATATGTCTAAGATCAGTACACAGTGGCCTTCTAGACCATTGGTTCCCAAAATGAGCAGTACTGCCCCCCTCTGGAGGCGTTGAGAGGATGCAAGGGGCCGTTAAGTGAAAAGTGGGCGGCAGGTGGGTGCTCAGTAGTAAGGGTGTGGTTGGGAATTTGACAAGCTAAATTCAACAGTATTACTTAATATAACACTTACATGTAAAAGTGTTTAGATTATACAGGACCCTAACATGAGCAATTAAAAGGAGAACGCAGACCTGAACAAACCCTAACCCATTGCTCCTTCCAATCTTTGCTCATCTCAGTTTCTCATACACCTTATAGTAGATATTCCCAACCTGGGGTGCGCTTGTCAAGTTGGTACGGGGAATATTTGGCAATTAACTGCATTATCCTATTCAAATGCTGCGTAGCAGTGTGTGTGTTTGTGGGGGGGGGGAGGAGAGAGAGAGAATTTAAGTGTTTTAATTATTTAAAAAAAAATTATTTTGAATTAAAAAAATGAAATAAATAAGTTTATTTGTAGCTTTATTTTAGAATTGAATAACTAGAGCAATTAGGCGTCACTGTTTTGAATTAGCAGTTGCTTTTAACTTCCACTCTCTATAGTTTTTTTCAGTGTGGTGCAGGGAAATGGAGGGGGTGCTGAGGATGGGCTCTGGGAGCTAAGGGTGTGGTGACCCGAAACATTTTGGGAAACACTGCTCTAAACTGTCTTTAAAAAAAAAAATGAAGAATGTTTATTTTTATTTCTTTAACAACCTTTTATCTGTTTCAGGGAGTATTCTCTATAGTTCAAAGACACCAAGATATTTACCTTGTTGCGCGTATAGAAAAAGTTCTACAAGGAAGCATCGCACAATGCATTGAACCATATATCAAGGGAAGTGACCCCAGAATGGCCCAGAAGGTTCATCGCCAGATGAAACAGTTTTGCAGCCATATAGGTCACTGCCGAATGCCTTTTGCCTGGTCAGCTGTGTGAGTAAATTAGTAGATTCGTCATGTATACAATTATTACTTATGTTGCATGAACCACAACAGACAGTCTGTTAAAATGTACTATCTCTTTAAAACAAATGTATCTGAAAGTAAACATTTAAAACTATACATTTTTTTTCCTGGAAGTTATCCAGTTTAAAAAAATTTGTGAGGATCTGTCAATCAGTGGACTATACCACATTTTTGTAGTGAAATTAAAGTGTGTGAATTATATCACTATAATAGAGAAATAACCAACGGGCTGATCACCCGTTTGCCAGTCACTTCGATTACGGAAACAACAGCAAATGGATTGATTTGCCGTTGCCCTAAAGACGCCAATAGGTGTGATGGGAAACAATGGCAAAGAAAACCTATCTGCTGTTGCCCTAAGACGCCACTAGGCGTAATGGCCACTGACTGCTTTGACGGTCAGTGGCTAAGGACGGAAGAAGAAGAAGAAGAATAGAGAAATAGTTGATCTGAAAATACACAGGGAAGAGGCAAAAGATAACGAGAATAAATGCAGGAAACTATAACAGAATTGCAGTTTAAGAAACACCCCTACAAGATCTAGAATCATAACTTGGGAACAATATAGACAAAGTCTGAGGGACAGACAGTGATATCAGAAAAAAGAGAACTGAAAGAGAAAGTCACAAATTACTTTGTACTCTGTTCTTATGTTTATTTTGTCCACCTAAAAGAGCTGTACATTTCTAATTGGTTTTGTAATGCATTCTTATTTTCTCTACACAGCCCACTCAGCCCAGCTGGCGCCATGCCCCACGGAATCGTAAAACTACCACTGTACAAACAAGAAACGTCCAGATTTTCTGAGGATGAAATGTTTAAGCTGCTGAATGATCTGAGAAAGTAAGCAGTAATCAAGATTCCTTCTTGTTATCACTATTCATTGACCTGCCTGACTTACATGCCTTTAGCAGTAATTCAGGACCAGCTTTTCCAGTAATAACCAGTGTCTATTCTGTTATGGTCATTCGGTTATTTGTTATACATCATGAGATCTCATTGAAAGCTTTCCATGGGTAGTATATGCATGAAGGCATATCTGAAGTCATCCTTATATGACCACCAGCTATGCACAGTGCTACAGAATGTATATTTGGATGTGCAAAAACCAAGTTGAAGATTCCTTGGTATTATCCACACAGTAGATCTAGGCTTTTTATGAGGCTTTTCTACCATTTTGAAACGTGTTGAGTTGAAGTCATGAGCTCTAGTTTCTGCAGCTTGGCTGGCATTTAAAGAATCATCACATCTGGTCCCAAGCTAGGAGGAAGGAGCGCATGGTATACTGTGCATTCCCCGCCATCCAAGGGGGCTCTCAAAATATGCAGAGCTAAAATATTGTGCTCTACTTGTGGGCTCTCCCAAGGAATTGTCACGTCCTACACAGAGCCACTTCTCAGCTCCTTCTGCATGCAGCCGAGTATGTAAAAGCCAGAGTTACGTTTGAGGCTCAAGTGACTCCTCCAGGCTTAGTGTGCAGTGTTGTGTTCTCAACAAGTTTCACCACAGGAAGTCAGTGAGGATGTAATTAGCCTCACAGACAGAGGTTCCCTTCCACGTACATATATTGTAGCATTGTGCATAGCTGGTGGTCATATAAGGATGACTCCATATATGCCTCCATGCATAGAGGCAACTATAAAAGTGTTTCTAAGGTAATAGTGATTGTTAGTTTCCTCAACTTGATGATTGTTATGATTAAAATTCATAACGATTGTGCCTATTATATGGTTAGCTCAACAGGGCTCTTTGGTTGTTTATTTTATACGGGTCACTGATAAAGACGGGTGAGTGACGTTAAGCCGATATGCTTGGCTGGCTCACGTGAAACTAGAGGGGCAGAAGTGCGGGGCCTTATACGATTGTGTGTCATGGCGAGTGGACGTATGTGTTTGAGCTCCTTATTAAAGTGTTTATAATGGAGTTCTGTTATCACTAATACATCAAGATCTTCGGTGAGATGTATCTCATCATGTGACGTATTCTTTCCAGAACGTTGTCTCCATTACGGCTGCTCTGAACGCATCACGATTCTGGGCAAGTCGACCTGCATCAGCCAAAGACAAGTTCAGACTCTCTGTGATGTCCTGGGTCCACCGTCGTCTAGGTCGACCCCTTCCCCTTTTTCCAGGGACCATGCCTTCCATCACTGTTTTTTCCAGACTATTATGTCTTTTTATATGACCGAAAAATTTCAGCTTCTTTATTGAGATGTATCTAGTTATCTGTATTGACAAGAAGTATAATTGCTCAGTGTCGAGTGTTAATAGAAATACATCATATTGAGAACTAAGGGACAGCATTCCTGACCTGAACTGATTGCCTACGGTATATCGTTTACTGCATCTTATCTGCCATTATATGTTGGCATGAACTGTATTGTATGTGGAGCTGTGTGCAGTCCTAAATAAATTGTATATTGTCCACTTCGTCAGTTGTAACTCAAATAATTCTGAATGGTGTGGGCTGGTTGCGGTGTCCGAGAGATTTACTACCCTAGACGTCATCTTGGCCACAGGAACCAACCTGTTATTAAATATTAACATTAATAATATAAACGACACGTAACATCAAAAATGGATGACTCCATTTATGCCTCCATACAATAGAGGCAACTATAAAAGTGTTTCTAAGGTTATAGTGATTGTTAGTTTCCTCAACTTGATGATAATTCAACTTTTGATGTCTTTTCTCTTCATCTGCAGACCAGAGAAAAAATCCAAGTTTCAGGAAATTCCAGGTGATTTCAGGATTGTACTTCAACAACTGGCGCCAGGTCAACAAGGAGAATGTAAGACATTTTTTTTATTCTTAGAAAATACTTTTGGCAATCATACATGCAGTGGCAAAGGTGCCAGGTTCGAATCACGGAACCGACACACTCCAGTGTACCCAGCTGTAAATGGGTACCTAACTCTGCTCTTTGAGTTAGGGAAGGAAAAGGCAGCAAGGAAGGGAACTGGTCACCCCCCCCCCCCACCTCTCGATGCTGGACCTAGTATGGTGAAGTCTCTAACACCACTCCCCTATGGCAGTATCTGCTATGGGACAACCTTTACATGCAAGCAAGCTTGCTATGATAGATATAATTTGTTTGACGGATGCTTGTTGTTTTCTTGTTCACTGCATGAGGAGCACGGGGGGGTCACCATTGCTGTTGGTCTGTTTTCAGAAAACAACCATCAAGGCATTTCATGTGCTATTACAGTGGTTGTTTCTCTTGCACTCACTTTTACATGATGAGGTTGCTTAAGGTTCCTAATCTCTGTCAGTCATGAGGGTCCATGGGCATGTGTTACAAAACTGTGGATTTATCCTTCTTAGAAAATATCTTCTTCTTCTTCTTTGATCCTTAGCCGCCGACCGTCAAAGCAGTCAGACGGCAATTATAAGGTCAGTATTAGAAAATATAGTATGAATAAAATAACCCCAAGTAATATATCATGAAATTGGAACATTTTGGTAAAGCATGTCTTCTTCTTTCCTCCTTCCCCCCTTTTTTTGCTGTTTATGGAGCCACCATTGCAGGTATTCTTTCGTTGTCTCCTCAGACGTGAGACAAAATGTATCGCTTAGAAAGATTATGAACTGTTATAGATAGCTTGTAGAACTTTTTTTTTGTCAGTAAAATATCAAAGTAAATCATACTCATAATAACAATGGCAGCACAGAAAAAAATGGTGCATAGTGTATCTTCTTCTTCTTCGTACACTCTCAGATGTCTGCTTGAATGTTTTCAAAGAAAGAAGTAGTCAGTTTGAGGCTTTTTGCATCTCTGTAGAGCTTTTCCACGAATGATACTGGTGTTGGCCATATGTGCTTTCTCTGTTCCACATATGTTGGGCATTACTGAAGCAGACGTTCAGCAGTCATTTCAGTAATTCTTGCCCTATGCGTCTGTGTAGCCCAGCGGTGCTCTTACAGGGTTAGCGACATTATACTTACTTTTTAATGACGTCATCATCAAGCGGCGTACGTTGCATGTTTCATTAGGCCTGTGGCCCAATGCATCCGATTTCAACAGGCATTTATGTCGGGTTGCCTTCTTTAGCCTTTGACTGTCACCAGCCTACCTGCAAGGCAGCAGTGTGGTCTCTCTGTTTGACTGGTGGTTTCTAACGAAAATGTAGAAAAATCGCTACCGTCAAAAGTTAAGTCACCACATTGGCAAGGGGAGATCATAGTGAATAAATGAAGTCCTGCAACCAATGAAGTGCTGTCCTGCTTTTTTTTCTTTTTTCTTTTTAATGAGCTAATATTTAATGTTTCATACATTACTAAGCAGTCCTTGTACTGGAGTCACCATGATAAGATAAATACAAGGGGATTGACATAAGTCTTGGGCCTGACCATGAAGGACATGTCACAGAGAGCTGAAATTTTGTATAGTGTTTATTTCTTCTCAATATAGCCACCGTCTGAATTGACACACTTCTGCCATCTCTGCTTGACCTTGAAAAGACCTTGGGAGTAGAACACCCTATTTTTCAAACTAAACCAGTCATCACATGCCAGTATAACCTCTTCATCGCTGTCAAAATGATTTCCTTTTAGCTGTTTTTTAAGATTTGGGAATAGAAAAAAGTCTGATGGAGCCAAATCTGGAGAATATGGTGGGTGTGGACGAATTTCAATATTCAAATCGTTGGCTGCTAGCTGCACAAGTCGTGCTTTGTGAGAAGGTGCGTTGTCTTGAAGCAAAGGAAGATTTTGAGTGCGCGTTATCCCTTGTTTCCTGGTCACAACCTTTCTTAGTTTGGTGAGAAGATCTGCATAGTACTGTCCATTAACAGTGTTACCACGAGGCAGATAATCTTTCAAAAGGACATCTTTGCCATCCCAAAAAACAGTCAGCATCACTTTTCCTGCAGATTTCTGCGCTCTCGGCTTGACAGGTGTTGGGGAGCCCGGGGTTTTCCATTGCATGCTGGCAATTTTGGATTCGGGGTCATAATGGTGTACCCAAGTATCATCTACTGTCACCATGGTCTCCAAAAAATTTTTTGACTGACACCTTTTGAGCAACTGTTGACAGCAATTTACCCTCGTTTGCTTCTGTTCACGTGTCAACAGTCACGGAACCCAGCGTGCACACACTTTTCTCATGTTCAGTCTGTTGTATAAAATTCTATAAACTGTTCTTTCATTTAGTTTTACTCTACTAGCTATCTCCACAATTGTCATTTTTTCTATCCTGGTCAATGATTTTCTTCACTTTTGTTGCATTTTCATTGTTGCACTCTGAGGCTGGTCTACCAGATCTTGGCAGATCAGCAACATTTGAGCGGCCTCACTTAAACTGTTGACACCAGTTTTTTACCGAAGTATATGAAGGACAAGAATCACGGAACACTGGTTCCATCTCCCTGTGTATTTCTGTAGGTGTTTTTCCCTGAAACATCAGAAATTTTATCACAGCTCTGGCCTCCTTCTTTTCCATTGTTTTGTCAAATCTTTGGAGCAGCAGATCTGGTCAATAGGGTACATTGCGCCGTGCACCGTAGCGGGAAAACCAATTGAAGAAACAAATGCGTACTTCACACATTCAGTGCAAATATGATGAACTTTAAATGTGCCAAGTTTCATCTTCCTCCTGTGACTCCTTCATGGTCAGGCCTAAGACTTATGTCAATTTCCTTGTAGAGACCCATAAGGGAGACCAAAAAGGCATATGGAGGATTGATTGGTTTAGATTGTTTTTTAAGGACCATTTTCATTGCACATGGACAGTGCTCTGATCTCCTCCCCTAGATCACACAAGGAGGATCTCAGCACAGCGCACGAACCCCATAGCACTGGCACGGATCCCAATGTGTGTATACAGGAATCACACATTCTGTATATATTTTTGTGGTGTGTAGGTATCCTAATTTTTAAATTTTGCCAGGGCAGCGGCCATATGGCCTACTCGATACGATTCCCAACTGCCGGGGGATTTTAAGTGTGTGCAACTTGTACACGAGACCTCCTATTTTTTAGCCTTTATTCGGGAAGGCTAAATGGAGGAGGGAAATGGAAACAAGACATGAAAAGGATGAGATAGGCCTGGAGAGACTTTGTGCAGGAGAGGAAGGTTTGTCATGAATGTGTTGAAGGCCTAAGCTGCTCAGGGAGCCGACAAGTGATGAACGAATGAACTGTCATTAACTACTGCTGTGATAGCAGAGTCAAATATGAATCCTTTAAAAGTCCAGGCAGATGATAAAACTAGTAAAGGGAAAACAAGTTTTGGGCTACACACTTTTCTTTTAAAATTCACTAAAAATGGAAAAGTAGAGAGCATCGCTACTTGGTGCGATTGGCAGCTTCATCCTCCCAGTTTGCTTCATTAAATTTTGCAACCTCTGAAATATATGTGCAAAACAGTAGACCAGCAGTAGAATACTTATTTTATGTGTTGCTTTAACATACAAGAACAGCATGGATAAATAGTCTGTGATATGTTGAATAATTTGTATGTCCGGCCATTGTCACTGAAATTTGACAGCCAGAAAGCTTTTGCTAAGGTAAGTTACATGTTCTAATCACAGTGCTTACATCTAATGAATGGGAGGAGTTTGCCTTGATAAAACTTTCTGAACTACATGTACTAGCTACACTACAGGTTTAATATATTATCAAGTATAGACAACTTAGCTCCTGGTCTTCATGTGTGGCTCAGTTTGAGCCTGGCAGAAGTTTCCACTGGCAGGAGAGGGGGTAAAGGTTAGCTACTGGCACCTTAAAACTAGTCGCTTCGGGCTGATAGGGCTTGTGATCCTTGGTCGGTAGCCTATGTAGGAAAAGGTAAACTCTGATTTCAAACCTCTGCTGTCTTGCAGGAATATCCATTTATGGAAAAGGCTTTGGAAATTAACCCTGACGGTCAATCTGGAGCTGGAGTCCCTAAGGAAGTCTACTGTTGATTCAACATTATTCTGGCAACTTCTGCGATGTCACTAGTACCTAACTGTATCGGCTACTGCTGGTCCTTTGGACCTACCAGCTACATTGAGAGGGGGAACATAATGCATGGGCAACAGCTTGATCTCAATGTAACTGCCCAAGCTTGCACCCTGGAGAGGACACTGCAGGTTCAGCCTATGGTGTTGGCACAACACTCAAGTAGCTGGTAATCCAGTAATAAACACAACAGAAGAGAAGAGAAACTGCCAGAAGGAACACTAGGCAAAGAAAAGTAGCCGAGGACTATCGCCTCAAGGGTGCATCATCCCCATAGTCAGTTATGACTGGAGGAGGCTACTGCTATAGACAACATTGGTCCTAATTATAACCTATGAGGGAGCTTTCTCTCTCTCACACACACTGTGTAACTATAGTAAAGGTATAGCAGATACTTCCTTAGGGGAGTGACGTGTTGGAAACTTCACTGCACTAGGTCCAGCATCAAGAGGTGGGGTGACCAGTTTCCGAGCTCTCGCTGCCTTTTCCATCCCTAACTCAAGAGCAAAGTCGAGTACCCATTTACAGCTGGGTAGACTGGAGCGTGTCGATTCCATGAATCGAACCTGGCAAGTGAGAGACTAGCAGCTCTAACCACTCTGTCAATCGGACGCTCTATGGATAGTGCAAATAAAATGACGGCAATTATAAGGTCAGTATTAAAAATTACGGGGAAGTCGTTGAAAGATTTTGAGCTGATGGCATGCGACAGGAGGACATGGCGTGCATTTGTTGACATGCCTCATCTCCTGGGGGAGCTAAAGAGTATTGATTGATTGAGTTGGAAGGGTCATTTGACTTGCCCGTCAACACTTTAGTTGGTTTTTCACTGCATACTTAGCAGCAACAGCAGTCGAGTGAAGTTAGGAAGAAAAAAAAAGTACGTAAATAAATAATCATATTGATCACATCACCCCGTGGTCTCGGATGAGACAAAAAAAAAAAAAGACTAAAGACTACTACTGCATCAGGTTTGTTGTAAATGGCTCCGGGGTTGACCCAGCCTTATGAATAAGGTACCAGAGCAACTCTGGGAAGGTTGAGGCGGACGGCGTGATGTTGACCACATCACCCCTAGTGTGCCGATGGTCAAGAAAATATGGGCTAACACCATATTCCCAATATGTTCTCAATGGGTGTGTAACGGGATCCTTTAATTATAGACCACAATGCGCCCGATTTAAAAAAAAAGTATGTAAGGTATATGATGCAAAAGTTGGGACATACATTTCAGATGGAAAGATCATTGTAAATTTAGTGAATTTATTCATCCACTTTGTAAAAATTGTGTATTATTTCGGTCATTTGGAAAGTTGTGTACCAAAAAATGGTTGTCACTTAATTTATTTCTGTTGCAGCCACTTGAAGAAGAAAAAAGAAGATAGAACTACTTGCAAGATTCACACTTAGTTTATTTCTGTCTCGATCACTTAGGAACGTCATGTAAAAATTTGCTTTAACACATCTACGATTTTCCAGTCTTCATTATTTGACTCTCTTTTCTTTACACAGCTGCCTATTTCCTGTCTTCATTATTTTACGTCTCTGTGCTTTATACACGGCTACTAGTTTCCAATTTTCATTATTTGATTCTCATTGGTTTACATGGCTACTACTTTCCAGTCTTCATTATTTGGCTCTCTTTTCGTCACACATCCAGTTTTCCTTATGTAGCTCTCTTTTCTTCACACATGTACTACTTTCTGGTTTTCTTATGTAGCTCTCTTTTCTTCACACATCTACTACTTTCTGGTTTTCTTATGTAGCTCTCTTTTCTTCACACATCTACTACTTTCTGGTTTTCTTATGTAGCTCACTTTTCTTCACACATCTACTACTTTCTGGTTTTCTTATGTAGCTCTCTTTTCTTCACACATGTACTAATTTCCAGTTTTTTTATGTAGCTCTCTTTTCTTTACACATCTACTACTTTCCATTTTTTCTTATGTAACTCTCTTTTCTTCACAATTCTACAACTTTCCAGTCATCATTACTTGACTCTCATTACTTTACACATCTACAACTTTCCAGTCATCATTACTTGACTCTCTTTACTTTACACATCTACAACTTTCCAGTCTTCATTACTTGACTCTCATTACTTTACACATCTACAACTTTCCAGTCTTCATTACTTGACTCTCATTACTTTACACATCTACAACTTTCCAGTCTTCATTACTTGACTCTTTTTACTTCACACATCTACAACTTTCCAGTCTTCATTACTTGACTCTTTTTACTTCACACATCTACAACTTTCCAGTCTTCATTACTTGACTCTCATTACTTTACACATCTACAACTTTCCAGTCTTTATTACTTGACTCTCTTTACTTTACACATCTACAACTTTCCAGTCATCATTACTTGACTCTCTTTACTGTACACATCTACAACTTTCCAGTCTTCATTACTTGACTCTTTTTACTTCACACATCTACAACTTTCCAGTCTTCATTACTTGACTCTTTTTACTTCACACATCTACAACTTTCCAGTCTTCATTACTTGACTCTCATTACTTTACACATCTACAACTTTCCAGTCTTCATTACTTGACTCTTTTTACTTCACACATCTACAACTTTCCAGTCTTCATTACTTGACTCTCATTACTTTACACATGTCCTACTGTCCAGTCTTCTGAATGAATTGAATTACCTGTACTTTGTTTTACACATCCACTACTTTCCAGTCTATATATTATTTGACTCACTTTGTTTTATGCATCTACTACTTTCCACTCATCGGTATTTGACTCTTTTTGCTTCACACACCTCTCCTTTTTTTTCATTGTTCTTCTTCAGCATACATCCAATCAAATTCTGTTAGTTTTCTTAAGCTGTTGCAGACGCATAAATCTAAGAAGGTTAACTTATTTACCATTTTCTTACTGTTACAGAGAATTTATGGAAGACCAGGTGCATCAGTGTTTACAACTATTGCCAGTACATCAGTTTTGCATCATTCCCAGACTCCAGATTTTATAGAAGAGGTCACAAACAATTTTCCACTTTTTTAAACGTACTTCCTATAACTATATTCATAACAGCATTACAGATATTTTTTCAGAACTATTGTATGCTTGTATAAATCTCAAGTACGAACAAAGCAGAGAACTATACATATCACCTTGTCATGTACGTTCTTTCTCTGATGTTGTCAAACCATGATCTTTAGAGCAGTGCATCTTAAGAAGCCTCGCACCCCTTTACAGCATCTTAAGAAACCTCACACCCCATTATCTTCAAGCTCACAAGATATGCTGAAAATAAGAAAAAGAAATACAAGTATGTTTTGGGAAAATGTTTTTTTTACAAAATGTGACTAAAATCTGGTATTTAATTCACGATGTCAGTGTTCTATTTTGTACAAAAACCATTTGAGTTTTATGTATTATATAATGTTAATGATGAATCGCCTTATAACATAGGGGTTGGAGTGGCTAAGAGGTATGGCATCCACCTCAAGTTCTAGAGGTACTGGGTTCGATTCCCAGTTGAGGGAATATAATTTATGGAAATTTATTTCAGAACCAGTGGTCCTAATGATGTCATATTCCCCCCTGGTCTCCTGGGTAGTGAGATAGGATGCCTAGCCTTCTCGGATAAGGGTGACAAAAAATAAGAGGTCCTGTGTGCAAGTTGCGCATGTTAAAAAATCCCACGGCAGTTGGAAATCATAAAGAGTAGGGCTGTCGGTCTGCTGCCCTGGGAAAATTTACAAATTAGAAACCTACCCACCACAAAAATATTTATAGAATGTGTGATTTCTATATACACACATTGGGATTCTCGCCGGTGCTATGGAGTTCGTGCACTGTGTTGAGATCCTCCTTGTGTGATCTAAAGGAGGAGATCGGAGCGCTGATGGATTAGTCCATGTGCAATGAAGATAGTCCCTAAAAACCAAATCAAACCAATCACCTTATAACAGATCTGGCATGTCTTGCACCCCCTTAACGTAGGTCTCGCACCCGCAGGGGGTGCATGCACCCCTGGTTAAGAAGCACTTCTTTAGAGTCTTCCTCAGCATCTTTTGCTTGTGATTATCCCTTCCTGCAAGAAATATACTATTCCTCCTTGTTTGCTCTGATGTCCAGAGTAAACATTCTCACCTTTCTTGTTCCTTAAGCATGGAGAACAACAAAAACAACAACCAAAAAGTTAGAGTTTCATAAACTTACTTAGAATAGATCTGAATTGAAATGGTATGGCCCACAAATTGAATTTTTGTTTGTTTTATGTTATGTTCGTTTCATCTATGCATTCATTTACATTTGTTACTCCCTAAGGAGCATGGATCCACCACTACAGCTGGTCCCCTTGCAAGAAGCCTTCACCAAAGCATTAATGTATTCTTGCAGCAGTGGTTTCTGTAGAATGTTATTTCACATGATGATGTTGCCAGCCCCATGCACAACCTCATAGTACTCATCAATTTCCCTGATAAGAGTAGGCAATATTCTTTGACTTTTCCTTGTAAGAAGCATTACCTTTTCTTTCTTTCTTTCTTTCTTTCTTTCTTTCTTTCTTTCTTTCTTTCTTTCTTTCTTTCTTTCTTTCTTTCTTTCTTTCTTTCTTTCTTTCTTTCTTTCTTTCTTTCTTTCTTTCTTTCTTTTTTCCCTTTCTTTCTTCCTCCCTACAATTCCTTTCCCTCCCCTTTCCTTCCTTCCTTTCATTTTTTTTTTAAAACCTGCCCTTGAGTGTATTTTAATGACGTACCCTCATTTTCCTCTCAGGTAAAAATCTGCTTGCCAGTACAGCTAAAAGAGAAGCATCATCTGTTTTTCCGTTTCTACCATGTTAGCTGTGAGGGCTCCAAGACAGGAGGTAAAGCTCCATCTGGTAAAAAGAAGGACAACATTGAAGTGCCTGTGGGATATGCCTGGATGCCTTTACTCCAAGATGGAAAGTAAGTAATTTGGGTATGTGTGTGTGTGTGTGTGTGTGTGTGTCCCCCCCCCCCCCCCCCCTCCTTTCGAGAAGAAAAAGTTGTGAATTAATGGTTTCTGAGCATGGAAATCTTGAATTAAAAAGGAAAAATGAATTTTGTTTGAAGAGGTGGACCAAAAACGCATGGAGAAGAGAACTTGAGACAAAAAATGAAAATGATGAGAGATATATTGAAAGAACTTGGGTTGATGTTTGTTGAAGGCCTATGCTCCATGGGAGCTAAAAGGTATTGATTGATGTAGGAAAATTAGTAGGAGTTGTGGAACTGATGACATGAACTGGACAAGTGCCAGTGGAACAAGAGATGCAAAGAAGACGCTTGTGATGGATGGGACACACATTGAGGAAGTCTGCTGATAGCATTACAAGGCAGTCCTGGTTCTTGGAATCCCCAGGGTAATCGAGTTAGAGAGAGACTGAAGAACACAATGGAACAGAGAATTGGAGACGGACGTGGAATAGATGAGTAGGACATGGAAAGACCTTGAGCTGATGGCACAGGATAGGGGGATGGCTAAAGTTTATTAAGGCTGTGTGGGAGTTGAAGAGTGATGGCATACATGCCACACCTCAGACATGAAAAACCTGTACAACAAATCCAAAAACCCTGTACAGAGACCCGCAAAACCTGTACAGACTGAAAAACGTAACAATAGAGTTAATTAATGTACAAATATATTCAATTAGATGGTTCTGCACCATCATAGTGACATGCGCCCTTTGCCTTTTTAAGCATGTCTTCACTTGCTTTAAAACCTAAACAACAAGAGTTAGAATTTATTTTGTACCGGTATTGTAGAAAAGCTGTGACTGTATCATCATTTAGTCTATTTCTGCAAAAAAAATTAATACAATTTATGGTGGAAATGAAGAACAGTTTGGTGTGTGTTCTATAGAGCCTTATAAAATTATAGATCTAAAGAGACCAGTAATAAGCGTTATGGGTTTAGGTTTGATAAATCTTCAATCAAAGTTAATATAATATCTTGTATAAAGAAAGCTATTGTTAATATAATGAAAACTATATAAGCAGCGGAGTCATTGATATTATTCATATTGATACATACCTAATGCATGTTTGGAATAGCCGTTATACTCATATATATTTTTAGTTAATCTGTATATTTTTAACACTTCCATCCCAAATTAAGGCCTTTCTAACAAACACATGCCAAGTACTTTTTATCACTGCCATATCCGAAGTTCTTTCCATGTTGATGGTATCATTTAACCTCTGTTATTCATCATTTTAGTGTCAAAAACATTGATAGTAATTAATTATTTAATAAATATAAAATCATTGGATGACCGTAATGATGATCACCCAATGCAAAATCACATTGTTTTTTAAAGAAACAGAAATTAAAACTAAGAAAGAAGTAACTCCAAATAAAACTTTTCTCAGACCTGGTTAAGATGCAAATTTGCCTTGATTTTGTGGGTTTTTTTTTCAGTTTCATAATTTGGTCATATCGGAATGACGGTCGCCGAATGCTCCGCATGTATTTTCAACCATTTAGATTTCGGGTTAACCCTAACCCCAACTGTAACCCTAATCCTAACTCTAAGAAATGGTACGAAAATTACAATGCAGAGCATTCGGCGACCGTCATTCCGATATTAGGCCTACCCATAATTTGTTTTGTATTATTATTCAAATTTACATTTCTTACGCACTTTCTACCGTAAAAACCTCAACCTTAACTCTGAATGGTACGAAAATACAAATATTAAACATACTCAACGGCAATAAAGGTAAAGATTACCAGAATCTCAGTAAAAAGAGTTGTCAGAATCATTCAAGTTGAATAAATTCAACTCAAACAAGAATTTTCGTGCTCTTTTTCCACAAAATGTTTATGATTCGGCGGTTGGCAGCGTCCATGTAGTAACTTTCGCTTTTGTAAAATCAATATTAACCAGTTCTACCGTTTCGCTAGCAGTAAAATATTTTGTTCGTTTCAAGCTTAGTGGCCAGATTTTCAATGCTGAATCCGATTATGCCCAGCAATTGCCGATACGATTGTAAACAGAAGAGTTCTGGTGCTTTTAAAATAGGACATACGTTTTATAGGTGTATGGGAACGAGGTATCGCACTACTTCCGTGACGTACTCGGTACGGCACAGCGACAAAAATTGTCAAGATTTATGCCGTATGGCGTACGTCATAATGGTGCTGAAAGGGTTAATAATTAGGCGAAAAAACCCGTACAGACCCGTGTACGGCCCGTACACATCTGAAAACGCAAACACCCCGTACAGATTATGGGTAAACCTTTAAGTGTGGCATGTATGTGATGGTGATGATGATGATGATGGTGATGATGGTGATGATATTGATGATGAAAAGCTTTTTTGGATGTCACTTGGACTTGGAAGGAGTAAAAAAACATGTTTGTGATGCTTGCAGATTTTGAAAGTACCGACAGTATGAGTTTCAAAACCAGTAATTGTTTGTTTGTTTTCTTTATTAGGGTTGTTACAGGAGAGAAAGCCATCCCCGTTGCCAGTCACTTGCCATCTTTCTATCTGAATAATGATACTCTTTCTCTTGGAAAGGTAAGAAATTCATCGCCTGTGAAATGAACTTTCCCCTACAAGACATATAATATTTGGAATGATAAAACTTCATCAATGTTAACGTTAATTCTTGTATGAAAGAAAGCATTTGTTTATATGCAAACTGTTAAGCAGCGGAGTCATTGATTAGTTTTCAATATTGAGACATGGCTAATGCATGTTTGTGTTTGAGCTCACATATATATTTAGGACATCTGTGTTTGTTACACTTCCATATAAATTTGGTTTCTTGAGAAATGAAAGAATACTTTTAAACATGCAAGTATGTTTGTCTGTATATGAGTGTCTACCTGCATGTGTGTGGTACATTTATGTGTTATTCATGCATTTGTGTGTGTGTATGAGTGCAGATCTCACCTGCGTATGTTTAGTAGTAGGTTCCAATCAGCAATGACTGTCATCTTTATCCTGACACAGAGTATTATATATTTAAAAGAATCATTTTACAATGTTGTATCAACAGTCAGCCAGTTCAGATGTGAAGTGGGTGGATGGAGGCAAACCTCTTTTCAAGCTAAATCTACATATGGTGTCTACTGTCTATACAAAGGTTAGTGGAAGAGGGAGCTGGGAAAAAAGAAAAATTAGGGGGTAAGAAATTGCTGGAAAATGTGTATAATAACATTTGATGTGTAACGAATGAACGTACAAGTTTATATGTGGGCACAGTAAAGCTAACTGGCTTGTAGGCACTCACAGTTAGAAACACAAGGAAAAGTGACAACCGTAAGCAGAGAAAATTCATTATGATAGGAAACTCAATAACAGAGCGTTACAACAGGATGGAATCTGATTATCAGAGGTGTCCCCTCCCCCCTCTATAATTACACTCTAAAGGGGGGGAGGGGGCAGGCCCACTTGGGTCATGACTCCCATGTGTCAGCCTCCTGTAGTGTTTTCCGTCCTGCGCAGGGAATTCAACCCCGCTCTACCTTGGTTGCAGCGTTCAACTTCACTCTTGGTCTTGTCCATGTTGTCAGCTTGAGGCCGTTGTGAAAGGAACCATTATGCTGTATATGAATTACTGTCCTAAATTCCATAACCCGTAGCGGTTGCTCCACAGCCAACATGATAAACTCTCCGTAGTCTCACCAAGCTTCTTACAGTGCCCTGGTTCTTGACTGTCCTTTTGCACCCAATAGTTTTAGTAGATCATACACTGAGGCAGCCACCAGACCTCTCTCCGGCTATGACTTTTGCTGTGAACCCTTCATGTCCGTGAACAGATCATTATACTTGGCCACTTTGAACGAGTGTTGCTCGTCTTATCTGGATTCAAATGGCACTGTCAGCTCAATCATTACAATCTGGTGCGATGATGAGGATTATGTCCCTCTTCCAGGTAGATCTACTGCCATCTTCCAGTCATTTGCACAGTCAAGAATGGATGGTAAACTGATATTTTGTGTGGCATTTACTGACTTTCCTGCCCTCAGAAAGTATATATTTGAGGTACTCATTTTGACTTTGCTGGTCGCTTTCACCCTTGCCAGGTCTGTTGTAGCAGCCATCTTCATTGGTTGATGGTAATTGTGTAAAATAAAAAATGATGATTATTATTTTAAATAAAAAAGTATAAGTGAAAATAATAGTGATTATAAAATAACAGTTAGTTGTCATTATTATTATAATATAAAAATAAAAGAGAATTATTATTTACGTAAGAGCAGAAATTTTGAAAAAAAATAACATTAAGAATATGTCAAGTATTACATGAGTATGAGAAATATGAACGGATGTAGAGTTGAACAGACTTAAGGTATCATCAGTCATTAGAAAAAAAAAAACACATCAACCCTATCTGTTAAGAGCCGTGGTAACGAAGTGGTTAGTGCAGTGGCTTCCCAGCTCCGCGGTCCTGGTTCGATTCCCCAGCTGAGGTGGGATTATTTAGACCACAACAGCTCCAGGAACGATCCAGCCTCATGTATTGGGTACCAGAGCAACTCTGGGAAGGTTAAGGCAGCCGGCGTGATGCTGACCACATCACCTCTAGTATGCCGATGGTCAAGAAAATGCGGCCTAACACTGTATTCCCAATATGCCTCAATGGGATCCTATCTAATAATAACAAATATGATATCAAACAAAATAAAACCCCAAAAAAGCATTTTACTGAGATATTTTGGCCATGTAGAAATGCTGACAAATAATGGGGAGAAAAAGACTGTATATACAAAGTAGAGAGAGAAAGAAGATCAAATGAGCCTCTTGTGATGCAGATGGACAGTGTCAAGCAAGACCTGCAAGAAAATGAAGAGACACTGTCACTAGTGCTAGTTACATGGACCACTGATGGTTGTGAATGCAGAAGAAGACATTACAGACCGTGGATGGTTCTGAATGCAGAAGAAGGCATATTACAGACCACTGATGGTTGTGAATGCAAAAGAAGATATATAACAGACCACGGATGGTTATGAATGCAGTAGAAGACATATTACAGACTACTGATGGTTGTGAATGCAGAAGAAGACATATTATAGACCACAGATGGTTGTGAATGCAAAAGAAGAGATATTATAGACCACTGATGGTTGTGAATGTTGAAGATGACATATTATAGACCACAGATGGTTGTGAATGCAGAAGAAGACATATTACAGACTACTGATGGTTGTGAATGCAGAAGAAGACATATTATAGACCACAGATGGTTGTGAATGCAGAAGAAGAGATATTATAGACCACTGATGGTTGTGAATGCAGAAGAAGACATGTTACAGAACACAGCTCGTTATGAATGCAGAAGAAGAGATATTATAAACCATGGGTGGTTGTGAATGCAGAAGAAGAGATACATTAAAGTTGAAATTTGTCATTTCATGAATTCGATGACACTGCAATCAATGATTAATCAAGGCTAAGATTGCTGGGATTTGGCATCAAACGTAAGACCAGCAGAGATGGACGTATGAGAGGATGCATCCACCGCATAGACAACCAGCACGCAACATTAACAATTAGCATTCATATCTTTCGACATTTGCTGAGGTATATTAAGCACCTATGGGTTTGCCCAGAGTGCAATGACGTCAATTCTGATCAACAATAACAACTGAATGTCCGTCTAGCTAATTGGTTAGAGTGCTAGCTTCTCAGCAGCAGAGTTACAAGGTTCTGGGCTAGAAACCTGATTGTGTCTTGATCCAGTCTATTCAGCAGCAAATAGGTACCTGACTCGGCTCTTGAGTTAGGGAAGGAAAATGCAGCGAGGAACGCAACTGGTCACCCCACCTCATAAAAAAGCTAGACTTAGTATGGTGAAGTCTCTAACACTTCACTTCCTATGGCAGTATTTGCTATGGGATTACCGTTACATTTTTATTAATTCATTCATTCATATAATGCTGTCAGTTTCCAGTACAGTAATTCTAGTTGTTTTATAAGTATTTCTTTGTTTATCCTTTAGATCTGTCGTTTACTGCACTTCCTAGAAGAGACAATCGTTTTTTTTGTTTTCTTTTTAATTAGTAAAATTTATTTATTGATTCATATAGTTGAATTCTGTGACCTTCACAGGATCAGCATCTTCACAATTTCAAACTGCATGTAACTTTTTCCACTTGATGTGGGATTTTATTTCACCTTGTAAATAAAATTAAAATTAGTCTAAAGTATAAGTATAATTATATGAGAATATAGGTAGGTGGTTATGGGTGTTAGTGCGTGCATGTGTGAGGAGGTTTATGCATTCATATGTTTAAAGAGAGAGAGAGAGAGAGAGAGAATGTAAGGGAAGAAAATATACAGATTAAATCACACCTGCCTATATCACACTTCTTTCTAGTTAGCATCTTCTTTTCTGGATACTTTATAACATTAATTAGTCAAGTTTTGTCACTTGCACCATAAGTCTCACTTGTTGACAATTCTGTTTCATTGTACTTTTGTAGTACTTTGTATGTTTGCACGATGGACACATTGTTTTGATTATATTGTTTTTAAATTTTAAGTATAGTTTGAAGGTGTAAAATATCTCACTTGAAGTTTTGTAATGTACTATTTTTTTTAAATTGATTTAAATTTATTAAACATAAATCTTTCTGGTCGCTGTGAAAAATAATTTTTAGGTGTAAAATAGCTAGCTTGAGGTTGTGTAATGTATATTTCTGCAAAATAAAAATGATATAAATTTATAAAACATAATATTTTCAGGCTCCTGTGAAAAATAGTTTTTAGGTGTGAAGGTAAAGATGTCAAGAGTTATGCTGTGTGGCATAGGCAGTTATGTCTCTGCATTAATTAAATGTACAGGTCCTAAACCCTTATCTAAAATTCAAAAAGTTATTAAAACTGACAGTTTTGTCATGGAGCATCACACTTGTGCACAACACAACCCAAGCAGGTGTGACAGTTGCATAGAGAAGATACTAACCGTATATACTCGAGTATAGGTCGATCCGACTGTAAGCCTACCCCTAGACTTTTGAACTTAAAATTGTCCAAAATGAATGACCTGATTATAAGTCAAAGTTAAAAGACAGATGCAAGAAATTTCGAGATTTCTGTCATTTCTGCGATATTTTCCACGCCTTTTCAATTGAATGCCACGAATTTGAATCGACCCTCGAGTAGTGATGCAACCGTTTTGCATGAGTTTTATTTCTTCTTTAAGAACTGTCAATGGCAAAGTGCTTCGTCTGTTTACTCAGCATTTCTTGCAACGATTCGTTTATTTGACACCAGCCTAGAACATGTTTTTTTGTCAATTCTAAATTCTTGCATTGCATTGGAATTGCCATGGCTTTCTGCAAATTCTGTCACTTTCAACTTAAAGCCAACCTTGTAAGAAGTATGCTTTCTTTTCAAACTCATTGTAATAGCAACGTCGGGGAAGGGGAATTTTTTTAATAAAAACTAAATGCCAGTGTATTTACAACAAATGATTTAAGACAGTAAGCAAGAAAAAGTGATGGACATTTTTTATTTATCGTATATCGTTCGTATCTTGTATTGAGTGTATGTTTATATTTTAATAATTACCACAATTAACAGCTTAATAAATTTGATGTATTACTTAAGATATTTTGTTAAAAATATTTAATGAAATATATAAGTTTATATCTGAAGAATACCAGTTTTACATTTTGTTGGCCTCTTACATTTTGTTGGCCTCCCGCTTTCGCAAGTGCTGGATTTTAAGTTTCGCCGTTCAAAGTATAGCATACCACAGGAAGTGGGTGTCTGGTGGATGGGACTACTGTATGTCATGTTTGCATCTGTGCATTCTGTTGTATCAGTGCACGGAAAAATGTACTAGTTGAGCGAAGAATGGGTAGGATAATTAGGAAGATGAACAAAAAGTGTAAGGGTTGAGCCTAGAAGCTTCTGAATGAACAGTATGAGAAATCTGATATAACAGTTTTTTTTGTGTTTTTTTTTTACAAACATTGCTTTTTCTTGTTTTACTTCCCATGCTGTTTCACAGTGCCGCATCATTTACATGTGCTGTTAGTTATTTTTTCCAACTTCATAAGATACAACTATACAGCTCATTTTCCATGAAAATGACATCACAAACCCATGTATTAAAAATCATTGTGTATATTCTCATCAAGAAATCATGCAGTATTTTAACACAGCATATTATGTAAACTTCCTTCTCACTATTTGCGGTGAAAAGAAAAAATCCCCGTCAACGCATTGGTAACCACGCATGTAGCGATTTTTGCTTAACAGCCTTGTCACATTCCTACCATGTCTCCTTCCACAACCACTAACTCGAAAGTGTTGGGAGCCGAGATCTCCGCGCTTGAACAACGAAACGGGTGGGAGGTGGAGCTTAGCTTCTGTTTTGCGCGAAAAGCGGTAGTAGTGTCCCACATTTCTGCCTATGAAACGCAACCCAGTATGCAATGGGAAGGGGAAGAGGGTGCAACACTAATCGATTTCATGAATCTTTTTTTTTTGACTTGACTGTAAGTCATGGTAAGGTTTTTAAAGTTCAAAATGGGAATAAAGCGAGTTTATATGGTACTAGTGTAAAAGCCCGTCATGAGACGGGAATTAAATTCAAAAGCACCAATATCTAACGGCAATTTTACTTATTCAAAAGTATTTAAAATGTGTGTATACGGGATAACACATTCTATAAATATTTTTGTGCACTCCATCATTTGCGCATTCTTCTTTGGTAAGTGTCTATAAATATTTTTGTGCACACTGTCATTTGCGCATTCTTCTTTGGTAAGTGTTACTATTTTCGAGAGAATACATATAAGGGAAACAATACAATTAATGTCTAACTTTCAACCAAAGTTGCATCCCTTAGCGTTACTGACAGAATAAGCTGGGATTTTATATATATTGATGCTTAATTATAGCTCAGCTTCTGTAATACAATAACGTAGACAATACTATATAGCTGCATTTTATGGAATTCATGTCTCCACATTATTATGTCAAGGAATTGGTGAAATTTTCAAATATTTATTAAATACTGATTTTTAGATAATCGTACTTGTACAACTCTTTGAAAAAGTTAAAAAAACTATTGAATTAAAAATTGTTTTTTGGTTATACAACAGTTATGTTTTCAATATTAGAAAATAATTAATAATAGAGATTTTTTAAAATGTAAACAGTGGTTTTAGAAATTATAATGTGTTTGCTTATGGGTACTGCAGTAGAGCCTGCTAGGGTGTTACCGCAGCATACCCTATGTGCGCTGTTCTACCATTCTGAAATCCAAACAATTCTGAATTCTGAAACACATGTGACCCCAAGGGTTTCAGACCAGTGTGTGTGTATATGTGTGTGTGTGTGCACACACACACACACGCACACACACACGTCAGCTGTCTTATGAAATTTAAGAAGAGATGCAGAAATCAAAGGTATAGTCAGAGGTCACATACTAACAAATAACAAGGGACCCACTGTAATTCAATGTGATAGGATCCTTAGGAATACACTGAAAGCATCATGCTTATTAATTTTATGAATTATCATTGAAGCAATGCTTGGTCAGATCTGTTAATCCCATTATTTTTTCTCATCTGTTAATCCCATTCTTGTTTTTTCCTGTTTTCTGTCCTCCCCATCAAAGTTAAAATGATAGAGGTAAAATTTAATTTAAAAATATAAATCATTTTTGGGGAATTACATGAAACAAAATAACAGCTGAAAAATGATAGTGCTCTTGATATCCATCTTTTTCTTTGTTGCTTATTATAGCTGCATAATGGAGATTGTGGGTCACAAGGGGATGCAATGTATGCATCACCTCCAGAGTTGCAGGCCTTGCTTAATGGGGTTAAGGTACTATTTTTTGCACCTAGACTTTGTGCATATATCATGCATGGCATGATTTTCTGTTGTAAAATTGTGACTTTTCATTTTGTGTTTTTTTTTTTGTTAACTCTTGTTGTTCTTGCAATGTTTTTCTGGTGCGTTATTTCTGTTGTTTTGTTGATATTTACCGATCTGAATTTGATCAAATTAGTTTAAAACAATCATTATTTCACTGTTTGTTACATTTACTCTGTGAATAAGCAGCACCAATATTAGCTTCATCGTTTATTTTTAGTAGTCATTTGATTTAGGTGTTTTTATTTTTATTTTTAGGAAGGAAAAATGACACAAGAAATCACAATACACATATTGACTTTTCCCTACATATGTTCATATTTAGGCTGCACGTGTTTAAGTGAAGCGAAACTTGTAAATTTATAAATGAAATAAATATTTAACATATTCCTGTATGTTTGCAATCCTTCATTTGCTCAGCTGTTTGTATAATCTGTCGGCATCATGATTTCCCATTTCCTTTCATATGGAGCATAGAACCACCACAGTAGTTGACCCCCATGCTGAAAACCTGCACCAAAAGCACTGTGATGGTTTCTGTAGCAATTAGCATTATATAACTAGTGTAAAAGCCTGTTGTCATAAGCTGGGAATTAAATTCAAAAACACCAATACCTAACGGCAATTTTACTTATTCAAAATACGGGATCACACATTCTATAAATATATTTTTCTGCACACCGTCATTTGTGCATTCTTCATTGGTAAGTGTTACTATTTTCGGAAGAGTACATATAAGGGAAACAATACAATTAATGTCTAACTTTCAACCAGAGTTGCATCCCCTGGCGTTACACACTGACAGAAAAAGCTGGGATTTTATATATAGGATGAGGCTGCCATCCCCATGCACCGTCACATATTAGTCACCTCTTACAACATGCTTGAGGGAGCAATAGTCCATTTCTTTCTCTGTCTTGTGGAAACCCCTTGGAACTGTGCAAGGCTTTGTATTTCTGTGCTTATGCACTACTTCTTGTTTTTTATGCCTCCCACATTTTGGTTGTGGGAAATTATAAAAATAAAAAAAATACTTTTTGCATACATTGGCTATAATGCTGTCCACATTTTGGTTGTGGGAAATTAGAAAAAAAAAAAAAAAATACCTTTTGCATACATTGGCTACAATGCTGTCCAAGTAGTTGAGTGCGTTGAAAAATTTTCAAGATGCAATCGTAGGCTTGGTACCTAATTTCTAAACTTTGCTTGCCCCTATTATTTTATTGTTTGCTTTGTTATTGTCTTTCAGTCTTGCTTGTTTGCTTGGTTTCTGTATGACTGCCTGCTTGTTCATTGCCTAATAGCTTGTCTATCTGTCAGATTCAGTTTTTCAGAATTTGGTTATGTTTTTGAATGACCAACACCATCACCAGAACTGCTATGCTATGGACCCCAGAAGGACAGCAAAAGAGAGGCAGACCAAAGACAACCTGGTGGAGAACAGTGGAGGCTGAGATACAAAACATAAATGAGAGTTCAGGGATGGCACGAAGGATGGCCACTGACCGAGCAAAATGGGGACAGTTTGTTGCTGTCCTACAAGATGCCACTAGGCGAGATGGCCACTGACTGCCTTGTCAGTTAGGAGCTAAAGATCCAAGAAGAACTGATATCTATCATTCTTTTGTCACATGCACATCATTTTCTCCTTGCTTATGCAAAACACTTGTTTTGTGGCTGTGTTTTCTTTCATGATTCACTCTTGCAGCAAGGTGATGTCGCTGGTTCAGTTCCCTAGTGAACTTATCATTCCTATTACTTATCTGTTCTCTAGGTTCCTTTTTTTCTTCTGTCTGACGAGTGCCTGTTGTTTACCTAAAATCGTTTATTTATTTATTGCTTAGCATCATTCCCTTTATGTCTCATACATAATTCATTTTATCTGTCTACTACATCATTCTTTATTTGTTGTTGTCTGTCTTGTATATGTTTTGTCTGAGAAAATACATGATATAGACTTTCACTTCCTTGCTTGTTCAGTTTGTTTATGGGAGTAACACCATGATATGAATATTTCATTTGAAAGTTAATAAATGCTGGCATGAGATTTCTACTGCATGCTTCACACGCTGTCGTTGTGAGCAACTGTGCATTAATCTGTTCCTCTAAGTGAATGTCTGTAAACTGTTTTTTTTTAACTTGAGTTTAAACTTTCACTGTCAATTTTTTTTTCTTTCACATTCAACTTTCTTTTGCTTAAAAAATGCTTGAGTGTGTGTTAGCAACTACAAATTGTTTTGCAAAGAATAATTGTTTCTTATGCTTGGAAAGAGAAAAAAAAAGTACTTTGCTGTCGCATTCTGAATGTTTTTATTTCTGTTCCTGGAAACTCACAGCTGGATGCCAGATAATGGCTCAAGGATCACTCCAGGTTCATGGGCCCCAGCTTTGAGTAGCACAGAAATAAACTGTATTACCAATACAGTGTGACTTTATATATAAATTACAAACTGACGGAGGAGCGATACTTTCATATAATTAAACTACACAGCTGATACACCATGCCTTCTATTAACCACTAGAGTTACCATCTGAGGGTTCTGTAAATAAAGAGACAGTTATTTATGAATTCTGTAGAAAAATTCTGAGCAGCATAATGATGTACATAAACCATAAAATTGACTTACTGTGATTACTGCCACTGATGTAATGTACTGTCATCATCATCATTTCCACTTTTGCTCCTTATGGAGCATGGAGCACCCACTTCAGCTGGTCCCTCTTGCAGGAAGCGTGTACAACTGCATTCATGTGATCTTGCTGTGGTTTTTTTCTGTAGCAATGTGTTTTACTTGATTAGGTTGCCAGCTCCCTGCACAATCTCATATTAGTCACCTCTTATGATAATGTATTATTGAATGGGTACAAAATTGTTGTGTAACATTAATACTTACATAAGCCACAAAAGTAACATAGTGTAACTTCTGTTCCTGGTGTAATATGCTGTGGCTTACGTAAAAGACTGAAGCAGCATACTGTTGCTGCTTTAAAGCTGGAGTTAAAGCGCACTGGCAGTGTAATTAGTTTTTACTGAAAATCTTATTATTATAATAATATTATCTATACAATGTTTGATTTACAAGCACTTTTCCTGTCACGTGCCATCATCTCAAGTTCTTTCCATGTTCTCCTCATCATTTTCACCTGTTTCCAGCTCTCTTCTCCATGTGCTTCTTGGTCTACCTCTGCCTCTCTTGCCCTGGGGGTTCCAGAACAAGGACTGCCTTGTAATGCTATCAACATGTTTCCTCAGTGTGTGTCCTATCCATCGCCATCGTCTTCTTCTCATCTGTTGTTCCACTGGCACTTGTCTAGTTCTTGTCATCAGTTCCATGTTGGTAACCTTGTCATAACATTTTAATCCCTCTATTCTACGCAAGCACCCATTTATGAAAGTCTGTAGCTTTTTGGTTGTTGTCTTTGTTGTTCTCCATGTCTCCGAGCCATACAATAGGACTGACTTCACATTTGAGTTGAAGGACCTGTGGAATAGAAGCTGACAAAAACCAATACAGCTTGAAATTGCAGAGAGAAAATGGAGATGGGTAGGATACACTGTTAGGAATCAATCAACCTGTATAACCAAGCATGCCTTGACTGGAATCAACATGGGAAGAGAAAAGTGGAGAAGCCAAGTGGAAACAGGAGAAAAACTCTGGCTATCATGGGCACAAGCTAAAAAAAACAGAAATCATTGGTGACAAAAAGTTGTTGCTTTATGTAATGACAACAAGTTTTTGCTTTATGTTCCACAGGGAACAACAAGGAGTGGAAGAGAGAAAGGCTGATTTTTTAAAATTTCAGCAAGTAATTTTTACATTTTATTTTACAGTCCCTCCTGGCAGTTGAGGTAGTGACATATGTCCAGTTCTTGCCCACACTGTTGAACCAACTTTTTCAACTACTATGTAGGACAACCAGCGAAGATGTTGCTGTCAACTCCGTCAGGTAACAGTATTGTATTGCTATTATTAGAATAGTTATTATCATTACCCATAGCTCCCCAAGGAGTATAGGCCTTCATTATATGTATGCCAGGTACTCCTGTCGCTCAAGGCATTTCCGTGTCTTCTCATTATTTTTATTTGTCTCCAGTGCACTTTTCCATGTGTTTTTTTAGGTCTACCTATGCTTCTGTTACGTTGGGGGATTGCAGAGCAAGAACTACCTTGTAATGCTATCAGCAATTAGTTTTACATAGTGAGGAGGTCCCAACCACACACACACACAACCTGATATTATTTGTGTCTGTTATGGCATGCCTGAGGGAGTTCCTTTCAGGTTTTTTCATTTTTTGTCTTCTCTTTTGTTTTGTCTCTTTTCCAGAGCTCATCTTTTTCAATTTTCCATATTTAAGATCTTCTTAGGGCCATGTTAGAGTAACTATTCAGACAAACATTCTCACGTGTAATTTCAGTCTTGCTCATATTTTTGGAGGTTGCTCCAAGATCATGGGAAAATTTATTACAACTGATGATTTGTGTCTAACACGAGCTGTGTGATAGATTTATGTATGTGCATTGTTGAACCAGTCCACTTTTTTTGGGCATGTTATGAGAAGAGGAAAGCTGGAATATATCGTAACAACAGGTAAGATTGAAAGAAAAAAGAGATAGGGGAAGATAAAGAGAGCAAATACTGGACAGTTTGACATCGTGGCACGGAAAGAAGTAAACAGCAGAATTGGTAAATTGTACTGGAGACAGGAAGTTGTGGAGAGACATGTTCTCCTATGCCACTAGGTGTGGTACTTGAAGAAGAAGAAGAATTGTTGAACCAGACAAGTGCCAGTCGAGCAGGAGATGAGAAGAAGACTCTGGCGATGGCTTGGACACTTACTTACTTACTTAGTCGTTCCCCTTCTACCGTGAGGTGTAGAGGTTTGGAAGAGAGAGCGCCAGACTATCCTATCGGCTGTCTTCCTCCTGGCCTGGTTCCATTCTAGTCCTCGGGTCCCTCAAAGATTGTCTAATGTTGTCCTCCCAGCGGACTCTGGGTTGTCCTGGGGGGTCTGGATCCCTGGCTGTTAGTTTCCCATGCTTGTCGTTGGACACACATTGAGGAAACCTTTTCATAGCATTATCAGGCAGTCCTTTTGGAAATTTCAGGGTAAGAAAAGTAGAGGTAGATGAAAATACACATGGAGAAAAAAGACGCTGGAGCGAAGACAGAAATAAAAATGATGAGGAAGACAAGGAAAGATCTTGAGATGATGGCACGGGACAAGAGAACTTGACAGGTGTTTGTTGAAGGCTTATGCTCTGTGGGGAGTTGTTGTTGTTTAACCAGCACCGCTGAGCTTTTTGCTCTTTGAAGACTCCTTGGTGTTATCTACACTGTAGATCTAGGCTTTTCCTGTGGCTTTTTTGCCATTTCGAAACATGTTGAGTTGAAGTCATGAGCTCCAGTTCCTCCAACTTGGCTTACATTTAAAGGATCATCCAAATATGCAGAGCTAAAATAATATGCTCTGGTTTCTGGGCTCCCAAGGAATTATCACGTCCTACACAGAGTCACTTCTCGGTGCTCCCTGCCCATCATGGAGTCCTTAGTGAGATCCAGGTAAAAGCTAGTTACATCTGGGGCTCAAGTGACTCCTCCAAGCTTAGCGTGCAGTGCTGGGAATCCCTGGAAGTGTGTAATTAGCCTCACAGACAGAAGTGTAGATTCAAATCTACATACTATATAGCATTGTGCATAGCTGGTGGTCATATAAGGATGACTCCAGATATGCTTCCATGCATTCTTTGGGGAGTTAAAATATATTGATTGATTGATTGTTGGGTAGAAATATAATTTCTTATTTACTTTTCATTTTTCTCTACAGAGTGCTAATTCATATAGTATCTGAAGTCCATGATGCTCAGAAGCAAGAAGCTGTAGAGAAATATGTCAAGGTTAGGACAGATATTCCATCCAGTTAAAGTATTTTGTTCTTTATCTGCTCCTTGTGCTGTGAAGAGTAGCTGGTGGAGTTGAATTTAGTTTTCCAATCAAGTGTACATACTGCAGCTGACATGATGTGTTTAAAAAAAAAAAAAAATTGTGTGTCACCATCTTGATTAATCTGAATTAGTATTTTAAGATAAACTTTCGGAAATTAAAAGTTTATTTTGAAAAATTAGAGAGAGAGAGAGAGAGAGAGAGAGAGAGAGAGAGAGAGAGAGAGAGAGAGAGATTAAAAAAAAAAACGAAGAAAAGAAAACAAAAAAGAGTTAACGTGAAGTAAAAATGTCAGGGTTTTAACATGACTGGATGGTAGGCTAGAAAATCTTAAATAACAGGCTTTTAAAGTCCCTGGCTAGTTTACCTTCAGAAGAAGTCACATAATGACGTTGATGATGATGGCGGTGATGATGATAATAATAATGAAGACAGTGAAGTTGATAAAAGTCATTGAGTCTAGATGTCACTAATTATAATAATGCAAGTGAGTGTTATATCAAAGATGTTGATGTATCTGAATGCCACAACAAAAATTCTGATGTCTCTGAAGTTTGCAGCTAAGAAAATTGTGTTTTTTAATATCGCAAACAAAAACAGTAGCTTGTCCTGAATATGGGAAATTACAGCATAGGTGATTTGCCCACAAGATGTATGTCATAATGTCATAACAAGAAAGTGGTTAATGTCATCAGTGAATATCAAATTGGAAGCTGAATGGACACAGTTGAAGTGGTCAGAATAAGAATACAAAAGGCAAGGAGCATTCATTGCATTGGGAAATGTATGGAAATCAGAAGAAATCAAGCCCAACACAAAAATCGGAATCTTTAACTCCGGTGTCAAGTCAGTCTTATTGTATGGTTGTGAAACATAGAGAACAACAAAAAAAGTTACAGACTTTCATAAATGGATGCTTGCATTAAGTAGAAGGATTGAAATGGTTTGATAAGACCACTAATGTGGAATTGATGACATGAACCAGACCAAGTGTCAGTGGAACAAGAGATGAAAAGAAGATGCTGGCAATGGATAGGACACGCATTTCAAGGTAGTCTTTCTGGAATCCCCCAGGGTATGAGAGGTTGAGGGAAACTGAAAAAACACATGAGGAGAACTGGAGGCAGAAATAACAGAGTTGAGGAAAACATGGAAAGACCTTGAGCTGATGGCACTGGACAAGATGTCTTGACATGAGTTAGGCCTATGCTCCCTGGGGAACAAGGTTAATGGAAGAATAAATATTATACTCTGCATTTATATTGAGATGAATGATTGTTTGTAATCTTTTTTCAGTACATGTTCCGGCCAGATCCTTTGTCCAAAGCCAGTACCAGCCAGAGAACTGTTCATGAAGAACTGGCCAAGCATCTAGCATCAATTTTGCGTCCGGCCAATACTGACCCCCTTGTTGTCACCAGATTTTTAAAACATGCCTGGTTCTTCTTTGATGTTCTACTTAAAAGTATGACCCTGTATTTGATTGACAGGGACAGAGTGAAGGTAAAATTCATAGTGCCAGTACAGTAACTTCAGTAAAATTCATAGTGCCAGTACAGTAACTTCAGTAAAATTCACAGTGCCAGTAAAGTAACCTCAGTAAAATTCATAGTTCCATTACAATAACCTCAGTAAAATTCACAGTGTCAGTACAGTAACCTCAGTAAAATTCATAGTGCCAGACAGTAACCTCAGTAAAATTCATAGTGCCAGTATAGTAACCTCAGTAAAATTCATAGAGCCAGTACAGTAACCTCAGTAACATTCATAGTGCCATTAGCATGTAACACAAAGTGCTACAGAAGCTACTGCCACAAGAGCACATAAATGCTTTGATGGAGGTGTCCTACAAGGGAACCAGTTGCAGTGGTGGTCCAGTTCTCTATAAGGAGCGACAAGGAAAATAAGAAGTATATCCACACAAAACTGTTTGTGAGTCTTGACGAACTTTCAACCCTAGCAACATACATCCAGAGAACCAGACTTCTTGTGTAGACATTACTAAATAACCCAGACTTCTTGTGCAGACATTACTAAATAACCCAGACTTCTTGTGTAGACATTACTAAATAACCCAGACTTCTTGTGTAGACATTACTAAATAACCCAGACTTCTTGTGTAGACATTACTAAATAACCCAGACTTCTTGTGCAGACATTACTAAATAACCCAGACTTCTTGTGCAGACATTACTAAATAACCCAGACTTCTTGTGTAGACATTACTAAATAACCCAGACTTCTTGTGTAGACATTACTAAATAACCCAGACTTCTTGTGTAGACATTACTAAATAACCCAGACTTCTTGTGTAGACATTACTAAATAACAGCGAACGAGAACGAGAAGAAGAAGTATAGTAACTATTTATTTAAAAGTCTGAAATATTACGAACTACACTTTGTCTAAGCCCAGTGAGTGGCAGAGTATTTAGAGCACTTGCTTCTTGAGGCAGAGGGAGATACCAGGTTCAAAACCAGATAACGGTGATGCTACATGTTACCAAGGTGTAAATAAATGGCTACCTGACTGCTCTGAGTTAAGGAAGGTCAAAGGCAGTGAGGAAAGAAATAGATCACTTCATGTCATAAATCTGAGACCTAGTATAAGTGAAATCTCTAACACTTCACTCCCCTGCAGCAGAATTCGCTATGAGACTACCTTTTACTTTACTGTTACACTTTGGCTAATCAAAACACAGTACTTCAAAACTTAAATGAAATAGAAAAGAAATTGCTGCATGCAGTAATCCAAAATCAGTCAGATTAGTGTCTTCCTTGAATCTTAAACATTCTACACTGTGTGTGTAAACTGAAGGCATTTTGATAACTAGAATATTTGTTTGGCTTAATGTGGACGTGATGCTAACAGATCTGCCATTTGGATAAATGTAGAGGAATAGAGAACATAAATGCTATACCCTTAGTCATTCCATAATAAGTAGCCCATCCAGTCATTTAACTTTAAAATTGCCTCAAATTCTGCCAGCCTACTGGTCTTCAAATATGGAGGCTTATCGTGCAAGATGGAATAGGCTTGAAAAACTTTCCAACTTGCCTTTTTTTTTTTCTTTTGGGCTAGTCGAATTTCCAGAATCTACACTTGGAATGTCAAGGTGTTGTCACGTGCTGGCCTTCAAAGCATGTATAGAAAGCGCTGACTACACTGGCTTGGCCATGTCCACCATATGGAACATTGTTGCATCCCGAAAGATATCTTCTATGGACAACTGGCAGATGGCAAAAGAATAGTTGGGCGACCGCAGCTGAGGTTCATAGATGTGTGCTAGAGAGGCATGAGGGCACTGGACATAAATCCAGCAGCCTGGGAGGATGAAGCTGCCGATTGCACCAAGTGGCAATGCTGTCTCCGGTGCCTTCTCAGATTGGGCGAAAAGAAACTCCTACGGCAAGCAGAAGAGAGGAGAAAGCATCGAAAGGAACACCAGGAAAATAATCAGCTGAGGGCTGTCACTTCAGGGGTGCATTCCCATAGTCAGTTATGACTGAAGGGGCTATTATTATTAGTATTATTATTACACTTGGAATGTTAAACACTGTATGGAAAGAACTTGGAGATCTTGGGAGGAATTTTACTCGTTGACGTCTACATGATGAAGTGCTTATTCATGTTTTGTGTATTTACCAATGTGGTGTGACAGATAGTTTCATCATGACTTGAAGAACTGAAGTAAAGAGGTCACACTGGCAAATACATTTTGGCCTGGCAGCCAAGAGGTTAAACAGACTTACCAGGGCAGGAAAGTTTAGGCAGATCTGTTTGAAGTACTACAGCTCACCATGGGCTGAAGCTGAAGACAGTCATGCTCACAGATACTCATTATTGCATCATTAACCCTTTTCATCCCTCATGTCATTACAGGCCTCGGGTTTCCCTTCCTTATATGTTATAAACATAAAGCAGCAATTATTGCTCACCATAAATTTTTGTCGGCTGTCTTCTTTATCTCTGAGCTTGAGGTTCTGGTTGCTTCTGCTTTGTCTTCAGTTGATATGTTCAGTTCTCCTTCACCTCCTTGCTGTTCACTTTCCCCGTGTGTTCCAGTTAAAGGTTGGCAGATATTGCAAGTTTTAAAAACATTCCATGTACAGGTCCGTATCCTTGAATCCGAAATGACTAGCAACCAAAGGATTAAACAGACAGCCTTGTTTTAGAAATTGAATTTTTGTCAGTATCCAGATATTGGCCAAAAGTTGCCCAAAGTAGCCAAAATCACCCAAAATATGTTAGAAAGTGGCCCAAAATGTGTTTAAAAATCGCTCATAAGTAGCCAAAAGTTGGCCAAAAATACATTCAATATTTGGAATGTATCAGTTTTTGGGTGTTCAAATTCAAGGATGCAGACCTGAAGTATATGTAGCGAAGCACAGCACATTATCTGATCTGTGTCTCTACTGCATGTTTTTTTCCCCCATGAGTAGATGCCTCGAAATGAAAGGTTTTCTGGTGAATATCAGTACAAGCTGCAAAACCTTCTGAGTGTGGTAACACTTCATGTCATACAAAAGTCAAAGGACAGCAAAGAGGAGACCAAGAGTGCAAACAACAGTCTGGCAAATTTTGTTAAGGTAAGCATCTGTGCATTGCCATTACTGTAGCTGCAACTTTTGGTTTCAGGCAAACTTCTGGTTTCAGGCAAACTTTTGGTGCCAGGCAAACTTTTGGTTTCAGCCTTCTGGTTAAATCACACTGAGGTTAATCCATAGAATGAGCCTCCCATAGCAGAATGTTTGAAATAAACTGTCCAAAAGTGTCCAAAAAAAAAGTGGTGCCTTGGCTTGATGAAGTTACTGAAATATGAAAGTACAAAAGAATTTCAAAGTGTCAAGTTGGCTTTGGAAGTATTTCATTGCATCATGGGTTCCAATAATTACTGTACTACAGTACACTTGGAGTGGCTAAGAGGTATGGTGTCTGCCTCAAATTCTAAAGGTACCAGGTTCGATTCCCAGTATGGGAATATAATTTATGGAAATTTTTTTCAGAACCAGTGGTCCTTATGATGTCGTACTCCCCCCTGGTCTCCTGGGTAGTGAGATTGGATGCCTAACCTTCTCGGATAACGGCAAAAGAATAGGAGGTTCCGTGTGCAAGTTGCGCACATTAAAAATCCCATGGCAGTTGGAAATCGTAAAGAGTAGGCCGTAAGGCCGCTGCCCTGGCAAAATTTAAAAATTAGAAACCTACTCACCACAAAAATATTTATAGAATGTGTGATTCCTATATACACACACTGGGATTCTCGCAGGAGCTACGGAGTTCGTGCACTGTGCTGAGATCCTCCTTGTGTGATCTAAGGGAGGACATTGGAGCACTGATGGAGTATTCTGTGTGCAATGAAGATAGCCTTAAAACCAATACTGTACTACATCTTGGGTACAGATTTTAAAAATACTGTATTACTGTATCACTGGTAAAGAAACATTATACTGCATGCAGACTGATGGTTTTAGAAGTAAGTTTTCTATATGCTGTTTGTTTTTTTATTACTCTTAAAGGACATGAGGCCAGTATTTGGGTCAAATTTTTCCAAACACTTGTGAGTGGAGGCCAGTATCTTTGAATTAAGTTTATGATTCGTCACAATGATATATTTTATTACCGTAATTCTCATTCAGTTTCCTTCATAACTATGTACAGTTAACATTCACATTCTTCGACATATACTGAGGGAGACGGAGCACCTATGGGTTTGCCCGGAGTGCAGTGATGTCAATTCTGTTCAACAATAACAAAAGTAATGTACTATATCCGAGATGCTGGTTTTAATAGTAATGTACTACTTCCAAAATGTGGCTTTTAGAAGCGTTGTTCTTCTCTGTAGGCTGCTGGCTCTAGTCACCAGAAAACGTGCTTAATTATTTTCATTATTTCAGAACTGTTTTACCTTAATGGACAGAGGCTATGTCTTTAAGCTGGTGTCCAGATACATTGAAAACTTCAACCCCGGGGACAGTAAGGTGTGTTTATTCTTCTTAAGTGTTTTCAGCTACATAGATTTGTTGTTGCACACATTTTTTTTTTTTTTTTAGTTTGACTTGCTATCCAGAGCGTCCAATTGGCATAGTGTTTAGAGTGCTGGCCTCTCCCCGCTAAGGTGCTGGGTTCAAACCATGGTAGCATCAAGCTCAAATCTACCCAGTTTTAAATGGGTACCTGACTCTGCTCTTGAGTTAGGGAAGGAAAAGGCAGCAAGGAAGGGAATTGGTCACCCCCACCTCTTGATGCTGGACCTAGTATAGTGAAGTCTGTAACACTGCACTCTCCTACAGAAGTATCTGCTATGGGACTACCTTTTAACTTGCTGTCCAGACGACTAATTACACCTTCTGCGTGTCAGTTTATTCATTTATATTTTTATTATCTTGTGAATCTGCCAAATTAGTCTTTATGTGCACATGCATGTCTGTTCATTAATATGTAAGTTCGTTGTATGTTTGTCTGTTTGTTCATTTGCTCATTGATCCCTCAGCCCAGTAAACAGTTCCAATCTGATGAAGGAAGAATTGAAGGCAAGTGTACAAGAGGAAGACAGCGCTAAAAGTGATAAAGGAGCCATGGGAGTGCACTGGTTAGTGCACTGGCTTCCTAGCTTGGTAGTCCATGGTTCGATCCCCAGTTCAGATGGGATTTTTTAGACCGCAAACGGCTACGGCGTCGATGCAGCCTCATTAATTGGGTACCGGAGTAACTCTGGGAAGGTTAAGGTGGCCGACGTGATGCTGACCACATCACCCCTAGTGTGCTGATGGTCAAGAAAATATGGGCCTACCACCATATTCCCAATATGCCTCAATTCGCGTGTAACGGGATCCTTAACCTTACCCCATTAAGACAAGAGACTGAAGATGTTGGAGATCTATTACAGCCGACCTTGGATGTGGAGATGGCTGATGATCTCATCTGATATTCATTTATTTCCCAC
The DNA here is from genome assembly GCA_024509875.1 of Oreohelix idahoensis. Classification (NCBI taxonomy): domain Eukaryota; kingdom Metazoa; phylum Mollusca; class Gastropoda; order Stylommatophora; family Oreohelicidae; genus Oreohelix; species Oreohelix idahoensis. The sequence continues at coordinate 95,082 of JAMPIV010010135.1, read as the reverse complement.
CCCTCATTTCTTATCTATATGTTAAAATATCCAGCATCCTCAGTATATGTCTCACATCCATTAATTCATCCATCTTTGGGACTATCATCCATACGTCCTCTCATCAGTCTTTCAGGTCATCCATTGTGTATCTGTGCATTCAACCTCTTTTTCATTTGCAGGCACTTCATGAATTCAAGTTTGAGTTCCTGCGCATTGTCTGTAGTCATGAGCACTTCATCCCACTGGCACTGCCGCTGATGAGGAGAGGAATGGTCAAAAACTTCAAAGGTAAGTATCCAGACTGTATGCAGCCTGAATCCATTAGGTTATTCATTTGCAGTTATTACTGTTATTATTGGTTTTTTATTACTTTGCTAAGTTTATATTTTTTCAATTTTTTCATTACATGCTTCCAAAACCTGCACATGTTATTTGTTGGAAGTTTTTGAAATTTTAGCATGTTTACAGAATGAGGCAACTGGCTGCCATGCCCAACCCTCCTCAGTCACCTTTTATAACTTGCATGGTTGGTCCCAGTGTTACTACTCATTGCTCCCATGTGGCGTTATTAGTTGTTATGAAATTAGTGCAGATCAGCTCGTTGATCTCAAGTTGTCCAGGGTATTTTATGATAATTGCCGCGGGCTCATAAAACTTGCCACATCAACACGAATAAAAGGCTTTTTCTAAATAGCCATCATAACAATAATACTGGTGACTGTAAAACTCCATTGACATTTCCACATTTATTACACACGTAGAATACTCATTATAACATTTTGATTTGTAGCATACATTAGTTGATCATATAGTTGTCACAAATACTAATAGTACACATCGGACATATGTCACACTGAATAATAATTCTTTAAATGTGTTCCTCATGGAACACAATCCGAACACAGCCAACCCATATTAGGGGAATATCAACAATGCTCTCGTTACCACGCAAAACATTTGCACTTCACATGCGAAGCACGCATAACTACAAGCTACAATAGTGCCACACTTACCAGCACCACAATCATCATCATTACATCTCATATACGGCGTGCAAAAGCTAACGCCACATCCCATTTCGGACCCCAGTAACATACAACCAAAAAGCTACAGACTTTTATGGGAGCTTGTGTAGAGTAGAGGGATTGAAGCGGTATGACAAGACCACTGATGTGGAATTGTTGACAAGAACCAGACGAGTGCCAGTGGATTAAGAGATGAGAAGAAGACGCTGGAGATGGATAGGACACACATTGAGGAAACCTGTTGATAGCATTACAAGGCAGTCCTTGTTCTGGAATCTCCAGGGTAAAATAGGCAGAGGAAGACCAAAGAACTCATGGAGAAGAGAACTGGAGACAGACATAAAGTAGACAAAGGAAGACCTTGAGCTGATGGCACGGGACAGGAAGACGTGGCGTAAGTTTGTTGAAGGCCTATGCTCCTTAGGAGCTGAAGGTTGAAGAATGTGGTTGTATCCTCTCTTTGTCATCCTCGATCTATTTTTTCCATCAATCTTTCCTGTTGTCACGATATATAAGGAGAGACGATACTGGACAGTTTGACATCATGCCATGTTAAGAAGTCAACAACAGAACTGAAAAATAGTACTGGAGACCAGAAGTTGTGGAAAGACATGATCGCCTATGCCACCAGGCATGGTACTCGAAGAGAAAGATGTGTGTATGCTTCCATAATACTGAACAGTTGCATTCAAGAAGTTTTGAAATATCATTACTTATGTTGGGAAGCCAGAGTTCTTTTTATTTATTACTAGACATGAAAGATCGAATGTTCTTTTAATTCCTGGATATTTTTGTCACCTGTTCTTCTTATACACATTTTTTGTAACATCTTGTCACTGTTAATTCATTATTATTCAATTATTCTTAATATGAATTTACAGAATACAACATTAATGTTGTAAATACAATTTTGTATAAACAAAATTCAAAATCATTATGATTAAACAAAATTCCAAATCATTATGAACAAAATTCCAAATCATTATGATTAAAAAAAATTCTGAATCTTTATTATTAAACTTATTACTATAATTTTGTTATTTACACTGTCACATTCCTTTCCTTTTTGTGTGTGTTCGTTTCAGTCATTTGGGGATTTTTAAGGCGATCTGTTTTGTTCTGTTTCATTTAAAGACGTTCACAGTTTTTATTTTGTTAAAACTTCAGATATGCCTGCTTTCATATTAATAAAGTATTCACCAAAATTTTTATGAATTATTTTTCTAAATTATTTTTAACCTTTAGCACGCTGCGGGCGACACATGTCGCCGAAGATAACCTATGCTCTGCACGCTGGAGCTGCCATGTGTCGCCTTACGGATATCACCGTTTCTAGCATGAGGACTTGTGTACACGTGATTTCAGCCCCGTATGTTAAGTTGTAATGTTATTTGCAAGAGAGTTAGCTTCCGTTTCCGATCTTAAAAAAGCGATGGGTGTATCCGCATTTATTTTTTGTAAATTTTTTAAATCGAAATGAATCTGCATCAACACACAGCCATTTTTGCTCTAATTTTATTGGATTCTGACGCCATGCGGTGGGGATGAGATTTTTGTCTTTATAAGCGCTGATATCGGTTCTCAGAATATGTTTGATGGCTGAGATGGAAACGAAAGTAAAATGGCCTTTCAAGTATGTATAATGTTAGGGGTTAGGACTAGGAATATCGGAAAGATTTAGAATTTCGGCCGAATGTCACAGCTGACGAGAGCGTTTGTTGCTTTGCTACTGATGATGGGTGTAACGAAAAGATCGTCATTTGATTTGTATTGGTCTATTGGTCAAATGACTTTCATTGAGATGCAAGGGATATGGACCCTTCGTTTGCTGGTTATTTTTTTAAATTTTTTTTTAAATTTTAAAATAAAAAAAAAATATTTTTTTATTATTTAAAATTTTTTTTTTCGTTTTTTTTCATCTTTCCTTTCCTCTCTTCCTATCACATCTAATATGTACACAAACAAATTTTATATCATCAGATTCACCATTCATTTATTTATATAAATTCCAAACATGATAGCAATTGACCAAGAAACACAAAAACTATAGACATTAAGGGTCACCCACTATAGAAACGGGACGCTGTGAAAAAGAATGCAGCTGGAGGCGAAAATTTTCGCCAAAGAATGCAGCGTGCTAAAGGTTAATAACACAATTTTATTTATTCACATATATTTATTTAAAAAAAGGAAAAAATGTTCCACAATATTCTTTTTAATATCAGTTTTATTTATTAGTATTAATATATTTTAAAAAACACTGTATTAGAGTCTTTGACCTCCTCTACCTACTCTTTCGAGTTATTTGTTCCTCACATTGTTCAGGTTGCCAACCTCATAGGTCGTTTCTGATCTCAAGTGCCCTAACTTTGAGAGATTTGAATTTGCTTGCCTATCGTTTGAACATTAAGAACAACAAAAAACCACAAAAACAACACCCAAGAAGTTACAGACTTTCGTAAATGGATGCTTGTGCTGAATAAACGGATTGAAATGGTACGACAAGGTCACCAGTGGGGATCAGATGACTTCTTCTTCAGCGTTTGTTACGTTGTGTCACTGTTTACAGCAAAGCTATGATATTTGCGCCTTTCGGCCCGACACATCCGGTTTCAGCATGGCATTTTTGGGACCGAGTTAGCCTTCCCTCTTCGATCCCTACTCTCTCAGCCAGACTGCAGTGATGCAGCCTGTTTCCAGGACCACCACGTGGTCAGCTCTGGTTCGCTGACCCTGACGCAAGCAGTCAAGCTATGGGTCGCTGACTGCATTCATCTCGTTTGCTGCATCTTCGGTCCCGGGATCAGATGACAAGAACCAGACAAGTGCCGGCGGAACGAGAGGAGAGAAGAAGAAGATGCAGGCTTTCAATGGAGCACACATTTAAGGACACCTGTTAATGGCATTATGAAGCAGGTCTTATTCTGGTTTAAACAATTTTTTTTTTTAATCGTACGTCCGCTATTACTCGAGGCGAGATCTCCGGTTAATATATCTAACCTGAGACTGATTTTACATGAGTATCTCTTTTTTCCCTGTACAATGACAGGTGTCTTCTCACCATTCAGGCAGATACTCACCGATTTCGGAGGTACCCATTAAAGCTGGGTCAGCTCAAGAGCCGTTCAGGTTATTCCAGTCCCTGGTCGATGACACTTCTCCAAATGTATTCGCCAGGGCTCTAATTGTTCCAGTCCAAGTCCCGGTCGACGACACTGCATCAAATGTCCTCACCAGGGCTTGAACCTGGATCACCTGATCGCCAGCGCAGTGTGGTAACCATTACACCAGCGCGGCTCCTATTCTGGATTAGAGAGAGACCAAAAAAATGTGGAGAATGGTACTGTAGACAAGCATAAAAGGGATTAAGAAGACATGGAAAAACCTTGATCGGATGGCACAGGACAGGAAGACTTGACACAGGACAGGAAGACTTGACACAGGACAGGAAGGATTGGCATGAATTTGTTGAAGGCCTTTGCTCCTTAGGGACCTTAAGTGTAGTGAATACTCATGGTTCCTTTTTTTTCGGTGGTACTTTTTGTATATTATTTATTATTATTTTTTTTTTAAATGCTTAGACTGTATCTGTCTTGTTATTTAAGAATATTGTGCGTCCAATGAGCGTAAGTTGTTTTAAATTTGTATTCTTTTCTGTTTTGCAAGGCTAGAGTTGCATTGCTTTTTGTTTTTCATGTATTATATATATATATATATATATATATATATATATATATATATATATATATATATATATATATATATCTATATATATATATATATATATATATATATATATATATATATATATATATGCTCTGCATATCATACTCCTGCTAACTTATATGAATGTATAAAAAAAAAATTTAAAAAAAAAGACAGTACACACAAGCATGCGCCCATACACAACACAGTGCTCACACACATATACATAAATATGTATAAGCATGCAATCACACCTGTGCTCACATTCACACCTACTCACGTTCAGACCAAACCCACACACGTTCAGACCAAACCCACACTGAGATTCAGACAGACACATAAGCAAACAGACACACCCACACACCTGTGCTCACATTCACACCCACTCAACGTTCAGATCATACCCACACTGAGATTCAGACAGACACATAAGCAAACAGACACAACCACACAGGTATGCATACTCACACATACCTACACACACTTGCACCCACATTCAAGTTCATGTCCACTCTCATAATGACCCACATTCACGCTCAGAACCACACAATCACTCATGAACACCATTATAAAGGGTGGTTATAAATTCAATGTGCAACGCTAAACTTTAGTAACTTTACACACTATAATTGGCATATAAAAGCATAATTTATACACTATAAATGACATATAAAAGTATAATTTACACACTATAAATGGCATATAAAAGCGTTTTTATACACTATAAATGGTATATAAAAGCATAATTTACTCACTATAAATGGCATATAGCAGTTATAATTTATACACTATAAATGGCATATAAAAGTTATAATTTATACACTATAAATGGCATATAAAAGCATAATTTATACACTAAAATGGCATATAAATGTATAATTTATGTGCTTAAATTCTTGTCTACTCATCAAAACCACATTCTTTGGATGAATTTAACACATTAACTACCGCAAGCCGCTGTCAGCGGCTCACAAAATAATCACATTTGGACCGCAAGCCGCTCAGAGCGCCAATCTAATTTTAGTAATAAAACGAATGAAAAATGTACTGAAACACTCTCTGATCTGGTTCGAGATTTTAAGTTGCCACCGGAAAACAAATTCCCAAAGCATGGTTGTTGTAGAACACTGGAAAATTGATATTATGTTCATATTTTTCAGCGTTTTGGGTTAGTTACCAAATCGTGTAAAACTGTTTACCGTGGCAACTAGTGATAGGACTACAAAAAATGCGTGTACATCTCGTCTAACGGCTGAATAGGATAGTGTGGCCGGGTAGGGTAGTGGGGATTGCTGTTTTGAATCGAGAGTATTAGATTTTGATTACTGTTTATAATTTATACACTATAAATGCTAGCCTGCTAGAGGTGATAATTTATGTGCTTATTCTTGTCTACTCATCAAAACCACATTCTTTGGATGAATTTAACACATTAACTACCGCAAGCCGCTGTCAGCGGCTCACAAAATAATCACATTTGGACCGCAAGCCGCTCAGAGCGCCAATCTAATTTTAGTAATAAAACGAATGAAAAATGTACTGAAACACTCTCTGATCTGGTTCGAGATTTTAAGTTGCCACCGGAAAACAAATTCCCAAAGCATGGTTGTTGTAGAACACTGGAAAATTGATATTATGTTCATATTTTTCAGCGTTTTGGGTTAGTTACCAAATCGTGTAAAACTGTTTACCGTGGCAACTAGTGATAGGACTACAAAAAATGCGTGTACATCTCGTCTAACGGCTGAATAGGATAGTGTGGCCGGGTAGGGTAGTGGGGATTGCTGTTTTGAATCGAGAGTATTAGATTTTGATTACTAGCTAGCCTGCTAGAGGTGATGATTTCTCTCTACAGACTTACAGGAATTTACCAGGTTCGGGGACAATCCTCTATGATGTTTTATTTTTAGAGCATATGGTTATTATTTGTGTTGCACCTGCAACGATTAGCTTTGGCATGATCCTTTAATAATTGGTATGATGGCTAACTGCAAACATATGATTCGTCAACAGCATTTGTGTTCAATGAAACAAATGTTTATTCAATTTCCAACAAGAACTGGGTTAAGTCAAATGGTAACCACACCAAATTTGCATAATAGCATGTTGACATTTAATAAACAAGCATAAAAAGTCAATGCATTATTTTAATGATGCAATATTCCTTATTGCATCTCGTAATCTATTCAAGTTGCTAAAACATGGCGTGGCTCCTCTATCCTTCTAGTGTTCCTTCGTTTATTTGTTAATGTGGTCTGGATTTCACGTTTTTCTTATCTCTTCATTTCAATGAAGAGCCAAACTTTCTCTTATTCATTAGTATTCCTTAGTTTGACTTTCTCTCAGCTTAAGGACCTTCATTCTTGGTAAAAGGTTCAGATATATGCCTGGGTTTACAATTCTTTACCCAGTTTTCGAGCGTAGCTCCGTTTCAGTTATGACTGTGGGCTCTAACAGTTATTGCATGCAATTCTTAGCACTACTTACGTTTCTCGTGAATTCACAAATCATCACATTCCACATTTCGAAGTTACACATTTGCATTAATTGTGCGAAGTCAATCTCCTCTATAGAATATCACTGAGCAAAGAGAATTACGTCTTGTCTCCACCGCTCTAAATTCATTACTGACTAAAAAAAAATGGCTTCGTCTCTTGTTCATTCCGGGGAAAGAAAGACTCAGGCTTACCATTGGTGGGAAAATCACGTGACCAATGCTTGGCGTAAGCGAAGCTACCCTAATTAATGCTTGGCGTTACGAAGCGAAGCTTAGCCTAAAATAATGCGTGGCTTTTCGAAGCTAACCTGGTTTAATTAAACATCTGCGCCAAGACTTTTTTTATCTTCTGTTTCTATAAAAATTTATTTTATATGTTAATATAGCCTGTATCTGAAAACTTACGGTATACGCGGTTACAATAGAAAAGTGTTTCAACAATTGACTGATAGATCTAGCGACGAGGACAAGAGTGAAAACGGTGTGCACATTGATTGAAATTGTGATTTTGATAGAGATGGGACGCAAGCAGTTATAATTGTGAAAATATTGCAAGTCCTCGGCCGTCGGAGGGCCGTTAAATAGCAACAACTTCTATTAGAGTTACAACCGGTGTTTATTGTAATAGTATATTCATTTATCTTTAAAATGACGTGTAATTCATAAAAATCTGTAAACAATTACGAAAACTACAGCTTACTTTGTGCAAACACCTACAGGATGAAAATGAGAAAAAAATTTAATTTGGCCACAGTGTGTTTTTCAATTCGGTAGTTAATGTGTTAATAGGATCATAAGTGCAATTCACTAAGAAGCAGCTAGAGAATGTTTTCAATGAGTTGGGCAACCAGATGGAACGATGTATCATGAAAGATGTTGAAGCCAACAACCTTGAGCTGTATTGTGTTGACTTAATAAAATTATGCTTTCATATGCCATTTACAGTGTGCTTCTAACACATGTACGTGCAAAGTTATTAAAGTTGCTCAAGGATTCTATAACCACCCAGTGTGTATACACAGACTCAGTCACACATGAGATATAACCACCCTGTGTGTGCCCACAGACTCAGTCACACGGGAGATATAACCACCCTGTGTGTGCCCACAGACTCAGTCACACGTGAGGTATAACCACCCTGTGTCTGCACACAGTCACATGTGTGTACTTAGACTCACACGTATCTACACATCCACTGTCGCTCACTTTTATTCTCAGGCCTACACACTCACTTAGGTACACCCATATACTTACATATATGTCAGCAGATGTATTGATACATTCATACACATATAAAAGTTAGTGAGCAAGATTTAAAAAAAAAATACTGTTTCTTATCTTAAGTTATTTGCATTACAAGCTGACTCAGTTTTCTACAAAAACATCAACAATATACAGGAACAATATACAGGTCTGTGTCCTTTATTCTGAAATCCTCAGGGACAGATTTGTTTCAGAAGCTGGAATTCTTTTTCAGTTTTTGCTCAAAATAGCTCAGATTTGCCCAAAATGTATTTGAAAATAGCCAAAAGTTGCCCAAAATAACCCAGTCGCCCAAAGTGCATTTGAAAGTAGCCAAAAGTTGCCCAAAATAGCCCAGTCACCCAAAATGTATTGGAAAGTAGCCAAAAGATCCCGAAATAGTCAGAAATTGCCCAAATTGTGATCAAAAAGTGCCCAAAGAAACTTTCTGAATATTTTGGTTTTCAGATGTAGCCAAAAGTTGCCCAAAATAGCCCAGAGTCATGCAAAATGTGTTTGAAAGTAGCCAAAAGTTCCCAAAATAGTCAGAAATCGGTCAAATTGTGATCACAAAGTAGCCCAAAGAAACTTTCTGAAAATTTTGGTTTTCTTATGTTCAAATAAAATATAGACCATTACAAACAAGGAACAGTAGTTTACCTTATGGTCCCTCTACTTCCCTCGCCCTCATTCTGCTGGCTAGCTTAACTATATGCAAATGTAACCAGTTGTATATAACCACACCTGGTTATATACAGCCATCGACATCCAGGTCACGATGATCAGATCCTGCTCCTCTGACAACTGCTGGCCGAGAACAGCTTGAGAACCGTCTTATCCACCGCATGGGGTGTCTAAAACCAGCAGGTCTTAACACTCTACACACCTTTGTCTGAGGTCACCCTTTCCTCTCTTGTTCTATTTTGACTCTTTCCACTCTTATCCTATTTTTCTGCCACCCTCTAATAATATGTATGAATATATAATACACTGTTTTTAATATGTCTTGATTTTTTATTTCATATTTATTTATCTCCAACTCATTCTGTCCTCTTCTATTTCCAGTCCCCACTAATATTACGTTTGGGTAGTTTATTGTTCAGTTTCGTTTTTTAGTTTCTTAGTATATGTATTGTGTACATCCGGTGGTGGCAGTCATTTCCTTCTCCAGGCATTCTCGTCCGTTCGCGGGCAGCAAAAGTGTTAGGACTTCGATGCCTTTAGGGAAGTACCTAGGTTTTATTATTTTTATATTTATTTAGGTTCTTATGTGTCCTATCTAGCCTTCACTTTCTTTCCTTTCCCTGACGAAGGCCTTGTGGCCGTAACGTTGGCTATTTTCTTTGTCTTTTGTCCTCGTAAGACGAATCACCTTTTTTTCGATTTTTTTCACTCCCATCCATTATATAACCACGAAATTGTGTGTGTTACTATGTTTATATCTGGTGTTTGTTTTGTGATGTCAGACTTGTAGTTGTAGCAGAAGAAACAAGGAAAGAGGAGTCCAGCAAAAATGAACTCATCATAATCATTTCCCTTGTTAGCTCACTATGGAGTATGGAACTACTACTACAGCTGGTCCCCCTTGCAGGAAGCCTGCACCAAAGCATTCATGTGCTCATGCTGCAGAGTTATCTTTAGCAGTCTGTTTTACGTGATGAGGTTGCCAGTACCACACACAGCCAAATACAGGCATACCTCACTTTATTGCACTTCACTTTATTGCGCTTCGCAGATATTGCGCTTTTTTCAAATTATTCATGTTTATTTATTAGAACATGCCTTCTTCTTCTGATAGATTTCGGCTGTCCACCAGCAAAAAAATAACGATTCGCTGAAGGCTCAGATGATGAAGATTAGCATTTTTTTTTTTTAAGCAATAAAGCATTAAATTTTACAGTACATTGTTCTTTTTAGACCTAACGCTATTGTGCACTTAATAGACATAGTGTAAACATGATTTTAGGCTTTTATATGCACTGGGAAGCCAAAAAAATGGGTGTGACCCACTTTATTGCGATATTCGCTTTATTGCGGTGGTCTGGAACCGAACCCGCAATATCTCCGAGGTATGCCTGTATTAGTCGCCATGAAAGACATGCTCGAGGAATCAGTAGTCCTTCTCTTTCTTGGGTTTCATTGGAGGTTCTGGGGACTATATGGGGGCAATAAAGAACATTAAATGCTTAAGTTGTTTGACTGTAGAAATAAGTCAGTGTAAGGTAAGAGAGTCCCGTTAAAGATATCATCATCTGATGGTTCTGGGCATCTGGATAGTCAGACTGTATCTGAAATGGCTTGACTTAATGTGGTCTTGTATGTGAAAGTCCTCAAATGTACACTGGTTTTATAAATGAGTTTCTATAAATTTAGAAATGTGTTTGGTGGTTGTAAGAGGGGCATTGGCTGATGTTTGTGCTGTTTCTGTCAAAGCATTTAAGATGGCATTGCCAGATAGTCATCTCAATATTGCAGTTATTTAAACCAAGGGTGTACCATACAGCACCCCGTAGAGTTACCCAGGGGTCTCTGAAGAGACAAAGGATAGGACTGCTGCACCCACAGATATGTCATACAAGGTGACTAACATGTGGATGTACAAGGGGCAGGCAACCCCATCATGTAAAATGAATTGCTGCAGAAACCACCACTGAATGCTCAGTGCAGGCTTCCTGTAACTAGACCAGCTGCAGTGGTGGCTCCATGCTCCACAAGGAGTGAAAAGGAAAATAATGATGATTTTAATATCATATAGTGCTCATAATCATCATATCATATAATGCTCATAATCATCATATCATATAGCACACATAATCATATCATATAGTGCTCATAATCATCATATCATATAGCACACAATCATCATATCATATAGCGCACATAATCATCATATCCATAGCACACATAATCATATAACACACATAATCATATATAGCGCACATAATCATATCCATAGCACACATAATCATCATATCATCCATAGCACACATAATCATCATATCATCCATATCACATAATCATATCATATAGCACACATAATAATCATATCATATAGCACACATAATCACCATATAGCACTCATAATCATTATATCATATAGCACACAATCATCATATATAGCACACATAATCATAATAGCATCCATAGCACACATAATCATCATATCATATAGCACACATAATCATATATGGCACACACAATCATCATATCAGATAGCACACATAATCATATATATATATATATATATATATATATATATATATATATATATATATATATATATATATATATATATATATATATATATATATATATATATATATATATATATATATATATATACATTCATTCATTCATTCATCACCCTCCACTCCCAAAGGAGCATAGGCCTTCAACAAACACATGCCAAGTCCTCCTGTCACGTGCCATCATCTCAAGTTCTTTCCATGTTCTCCTCATCATTTTCACCTCTGTTTCCAACTCTCTTCTCCATGTACTTCTTGGTCTTCCTCTGCCTCTCTTGCCCTGCGGGTTCCAGAACAAGGACTGCCTTGTAATGCTATCAACAGGTTTCCTCAGTGTGTGTCCTATCCATCACCATCGTCTTCTTCTCATCTCTTGTTCCACTGGTCACACATAATCATATCCATAGCACACATAATCATCATATCATCCATAGCACATAAGCATCATATCATCCATAGCACATAATCATATCATATAGCACACATAATCATCATATAGCACACATAATCATATCATACAGCACACATATTCATCATATCATACAGCACACATAATCATCATATCATACAGCACACATAACCATCATATCATACAGCACACATAATCATCATATCATACAGCACACATAACCATCATATCATACAGCACACATAATCATCATATCATACAGCACACATAACCATCATATCATACAGCACACATAATCATCATATCATACAGCACACATAACCATCATATCATATAGCAGACATAATCATCATATCATGTAGCACACATAATCATCATCCATAGTTTTTTTATCTGTTTTTTTTTTTACGCCAAAGGTATAATATCATATAGACTGCATTACCTTCATGAAAGCATCCTTTTAAATTTTTTAAAACCATGTATATTATACCAAACAACCAGAGATGAGAAGAAGACCTTGGCAATGGATAGGACACACAGTGAGGAAATCTGTTGATAGCATTACAAGGCAGTCCTTGTTCTGGAATCCCCAGGGTAAGAGAGGCAGAGGTAGACTGAGAAGCACATGGAGAAAAGAACTGGATAGAGAGGTGAAAATGATGAGGAAAACATGGAAAGAGCTTGAGCTGATGGCACGTGACAGGAAGACTTGGCATGTGTTTGTTGAAAGCCTATGCTCCTTGGGGAGCTAAAGGGTATTGTATGCATGATTATCTTCTTCTTCGTTCGTCCTGAAAAGGACGTTGGTTGCGTTGTGTCCGTTTACAGCGAAGCTGCGGTATTTGCACCTTTCGGCCGACACATCTGACTTCAGCACGGCGAATGAATATTATACCACATGGTCCACAGTAACATCATTTTGTCAAACTTGAATTTTGTTTTACAACCCAGAATGTGATACTGTGTCACTCACACATGAAAGGGGAGGGTTACTTTACAAGGAGCTTTATTCTGGATGCTACATTTAATTTGTTTCTAGACCTTGACCCCCCAACAAAAAAATTTTTTTTTCAACATCGGTACTTTGTTGGTACCATCTTTTTGTGAATTTTAATGAAAATCATCATCATTTTCCTTTTTTTGCTCCCTATGGAGCATAGAGCCACCACTGTAGCTGGATCCTTGCAAGAAGCCTCCACCAAGCATCCACATGCTGTTGCAGCAGTGGTTTCTGTGGCTATTATTTTGACATGATGAGGTTGCCAGCCTCATACACAACCTCATATTAGTTACCTCTTACGACATGGCGGAGATAGCTGTAGTCCTGTTCTGTATTTGTTACAGTTCATTCATTCATCAGCTCCCCAAGGAGCAAAGGCCTTCAACAAACGTATGCCAAATCTTCCGGTCCCGTGCCATCAGCTCAAGGTCTTTCCGTGTCTTCTTCATCCCCTTTCATATATATCTCCAGTTCTCTTCTCTGTATGTTCTTTGGTCTTCCTGTGCCTTTCTTCCAGAACAAGGGACTGCCTGGTAATGCTGTCAGCAGTCTCCTCAATGTGTGTGTCCTATCCATCTCCAGCATTGTCTTCTCATGTCTTGTTCCACTGGCACTTGTCTGGTTCTTGTCATCAGTTCCACTGGTACTTGTCTGGTTCTTGTCATCAGTTCCACTGGTACTTGTCTGGTTCTTGTCATCAGTTCCACTGGCACTTGTCTGGTTCTTGTCATCAGTTCCACTGGTACTTGTCTGGTTCTTGTCATCAGTTCCACTGGCACTTGTCTGGTTCTTGTCATCAGTTCCACTGGTACTTGTCTGGTTCTTGTCATCAGTTCCACATTGGTGATCTGGTCATACCACTTCAATTTTTCTGTTCTTCACTAGCACCCATTTATCAAAGACTGTGGCTTGAATATGAAAGTCTGTAGATTTAATGAATATGCTAGGTGTAAAATAAATGATTGGCAAAAAAGTTACATTTAGCCTTTGAAGACACACATTGTTGACCCAGCATATAGGTGAAAGTTTTCTTTAACTAGAATAATATGAGTGAGGGATAGAGAAAGAAAAGAACATAGAAAAATGAAACACATAAACACATGCATGTACACACATGTATGCTTTCTTAGCTTGTGACCTGAGAGATCATTTAGCACAGGGCAGTGGCAGTATAACACACAGTACATTGTGTTTGACTAAGGCTGAGCTTGCTGCCTTATATAATGTATATATTTCTTTGCTTATTGTATATCTGTGAACCATTAATTAACTTATTATACCGATGGAACTATAGAAGGTCAATATAATAGACCATATGTGATGTAAGATGGATGTGATTGCGATTAGGAACTTCATTACAGACTGTCCACGACTTATACTGGGGCTCCGTTCCAAAGACACTGTCGTAAGTCGAATTGGTCGTAAGTTGGAAATCACTGTATCCTATATTAATCATAAGGATATGTAAACAGTTAACATACCTGAATGCTAAAATGCGTAGGTCTATTTTGCTATACTTTTAAACTAATTTTACTCTTCGTGTATTGTGAAATAATGCAGTGTAAAAATTATAACATTGAATTACTGTATTGAAAAGTACTGCACTGTAATAAATGATGAATAAATAAATACAATTTACAACAACGTCAGGGTCACAAATAATATAATGGGATTAATGGAGTGGTCGTTGTAAGTATGAGTGGTTGTATGTCATCTACATGGTAAATCGAGGACAGTCTGTATAATCGTATTTTACTCAGGATGGAACAAAAAAAACAAAAGCAATATATTCTATCATGATTATACTAAATTTAATTTCAAATCCTGAATTCATTAAACTTTTAATTAAGCAGATCTGCTTCTTTTAGCAATGTCAGATGTTATTTTTGCAGCCATTGGTCCTTCGGTGCAAATATGTAGTGCATTAGCTTGAAATGTTTGCATGTCACATTACTTGTTACAGTAGTAATGCCCATAGCAGTATGAGTGTCCTCATTATAGTGTGACTAGTCCATTTTGAGGGAGCTAGATTTACTTAAACGTTCTGCCTGGGTTTTAGCTGTAGACGCATTCGTTTTTGTATATGTAGTCCGATTAATGTGCTGTACTCCCACAAAATGAGGATTTTTGTGTTTGGTTTATCTGCTTTCGAAGAGTCTCTGAAAACTGTACATTAGTAGAGTTTTAAAATACAGGGTGTCCATAAAAGATTGTACCCTTTTCAAAAAATTTATTCTCGGCCCCATGATGTGGTACGAGGATGCTTTCTATCACAAAAGTAAGATAATCTCTGCAAGTTCTTAAGCATACCTTACAAAGACTCAAAAAGAATGTACCTATTTCTTTTTTTTTTTCACCTACTTGACCAGTGTGTTGAGAGACATGTAACAATTACCGGTTGCAACTCAACTGCGAAAGTTCCACTTGAAATACCCGTTGCGCGCATGCACACTTTTTTAGTCTTTGTAAGGTAATTTTAAAAATTTATTAAAAATGCAAGTGAAGAGATAGCTGAATGCAGTTTGAAACATAATAAAAAAAACATTATAAACGTTTTTACACATAATTTAGTAAACTTCTGCATGGGCATTATTTGTCGCACGAAGCACGTCAAGTCAGTGTTCAACACTGTAGATCTAGGCTTTTCATGTGGCTTTTCTGCCAGTCTGAAACGTGTTTAGTTGAAGTCATAAGCTCCAGTTTCTTTCCTGGGTATTCTATCCCAGCTTGACTTGCGTTTAAAGGATCATCACACCTGGGCCCTAGCTAGAAGGAAGAAGTGTGGGGTATGTTGTGCATTTCCCGCCATCCAAGGGGGCTCTCCAAATATGCAGAGCTAGAATACTGGGCTCTTGTTCTAGGCTCTCGCAAGGAATTGTCACGTCCTATACAGAGTCAGTTCTCAGTTCTCCCTAGACAGAGGTTCACTTCCACATTGGTTAACTTTAGCATTGTGCATAGCTTGTGGTCATATAAGGATGACTCCAGATATGCCTCATTGGAAGGAGGATATAAAACTGTATGTGTGGTTGAGGACATTTCTGTAAAAGATAAAATGACCATCAGAGCAGGACTTCCTCTTAGGGGCCTCCGCCTTTTAGCTTTTAGACTCCAAGAGGAATAAATCCAACTGGGTAATGGTTTCTGATTGCCATCCTTCTGTAGCTTGTCAATTTCTGAGGCATGGAGCTGCAGCTACTATTTATTGTTGTATCTTGCCAGCCTTTACAACTGGTTTAAGCCCCTTGTTCAACCAGGGAAACAACTGCATTTTTAAGATTTAAATTTACATCATTTTTTATACGTGACCTTGTTAGCAGTCTAAAATATTTTTGATAACACCTTATCTTTGATTATCTGATATAACTCACTTACGTTACACTTACTTCTACAATCACTTGTAGAAATAGTTGCCAGATCTGGAGTCTTCAGAACTAACTGATCATTCTTAAAGTTACTGAAAAAACAGTGCCAGTAAAAATCATCATAAAATGCCCACAATGAAGAAGCTCCAAGTTTCATTCTTTCTTTGTTGTTGCAGTCAAGTAATGTTATTTTTTGGAAGTCAGTTAAAATCTTGAAATATATTTGGTGTGTGTGTGCAACGCATTTTAAACAGGCAGGATTCAGCACTACTGTGTGGTGCTTCTCATATATGTTACTTTGCTCATGCTTTTCCTTTCCATAAATGCCATAATCATCATGAGGAGAAGCAGTTTTTGTTCTTGCACAAGGTATACTGCTTTGCCAGTGTCATAGTATACTTCTATATTATTTTATTAATAAGGTTATCCATTCTTTCTCGCAGACGTCTGCTTTTCTTAAAGCCACATCTTCCGCTGCTGAAGACTTATTTTGGGAGCCGATTTTAGTTGCATTCAGGCAGATTGTCCAGACCATTTAATTTATCTGTTGTTTTTTTTTTGTTTTCTTCAGTGTAGCTGTAGCTGATGCACAATATTGTACACATTTAATTTTCTTTGTCTTTATTTTACATAACTTCTTGGGGCCATATTAGCAATACGGTGATGTTAGTATTTCTGTTATTTTATTATTATTATTGCTATGATATTAGCAGTGTTGCTTGTCTTTGACAGCTCCTATACAATAAATATTCTCACGTTTTTAAAAAAAATTTCAGTATATTAATGTATGAGCGTCTGATTGACAGAGTGGTTAGAGCGCTGGTCTCTCGCTGCAAAGGTGCCGGGTTCAAATCATGGTACCGACACGCAGTCTACCCAGCTGTAAATGAGTACCTGACTCTGCTTTTTTAGTTAAGGAAGGAAAAGGCAGCGAGGAAGGGAACTGGTCACCCCCATCTCCTCTCGATGCTGGACCTAGTGTGGTGAAGTCTCTAACACTTCACTTCCCTACGGCAGTATCTGCTATGGAACTACCTTTACCTATTATGTTAATGTAGGACAGTTTTTGTTTGAGAAATGTGCACATCTTTATAGACTATGACTTTGTTGTGAGCACGATTCAATGAACGGTATGTGGCTAACACATTATCTGAGGCAGATGACGCATTCTTAAACAGTAGTTCGTAGCAGATACGGCAGTAGGGGAGTGAAGCGTTAGAGAATGCTACAGCAGGTCTAGCTTTATGAGGTGGGGAGGGTGATCATTTCCCTTCCTGTAAATGGGTACCTGACTTTGATCTTGAGTTATGGAAGACAAAGGCAGCTAGAAAGAGACCCCGTCACTCCACCACGTAAAGCTGAGATAGAGTATAGTAAAAAAAGGTAAAGGATCCCGTTACACACCCATTGAGGCACATTGGGAATATGGTATTAGGCCCATATTTTCTTGACCGTCGGCACACTAGTGGTGATGTGGTCAACATCACGCCTGCCGCCTTAACCTTCCCAGAGTTGCTCTGGTACCCAATTCATGAGGCTGGGTCGACCCCGGAGCCGTTTGTGGTCTAAAAAATCCTACCTCAATTGGGGTTTGAACCATGGACCACCGAGCTAGGAAGCCAGTACGCTAACCACTGCGCAACCGTGGCTCCATGAGATAGAGTATAATGGAGTCTCTTAACACTTCACTTTTCTATGGCAGGATTACCTTTACTTTTCTTTATCATCATCTTCATCATCATCATCATCATCATCTTAGGGCTGCAGATGTTGAATGTTTAAAATTTACTTTCTTCAAACTCATAGACATATCAGCCCCTACCTGGCTATATTATCGTGAATCTCATAATAATTTCAAAACATCTGCTAATGGGAGACATTTGTGATTTTTTTAAAAAATCAGTTGTTAGTAATGGAGTTCATTTTTTTTTTTTTTAATGAATAGTTTATTGATAACTTTTTGAATTAAAAAAAGAAATGAAACAAAGATATTTGCAATGAAAACTGAAAATGTGAAATTAAACTATTTGGAAGTACTAAATTAAAATAGTGTGGCCTGCCCAACAAGAAACTCCCAAAGCAAAGAGTGAAACTTCAAATATTAAGAAAGAAATCAATATTTTTCTAAGCCTCCGAAATAAAAATATTTTAAAATGCAAATCTGCCAACTTGTCTAATTTTAGACAGAGATCATTGTCTCTGTACATTATTTTTTTCTTGGACGCAGAAAGAAATGCCCCTCACGTAAATGATAGCCCATTCAGTGTAGAATAGAAATATATGTTAAATTTAAAATAAAAACGTTTTTTTTACATATAAACAATTTGTGTCTTAAACTACCCTGATTTGAATATATCAGCAGTTCATCTGTTAAATCCTATTTCTTGATATTGATAACTATTACCTGATAATCTTCTCTTGGTTAGATCTAAATGCTACCTAATTATTTTCTCTTGGTTAGATCTAAATAAATATTACCTGATTATCTTCTCTTGGTTAGATCTAAAACATGATTACTGCCTGTCAGATGAGTACAGAAAGCACCATTACTTGGTTGGTCTCCTCTTGTTTGAGCTGCGGCTGGCGATGACTGAACAACGAGCCATCAGACGATGTGCAATCACAGTTTTGCGGAACCAGTTAGCAAAACATTCATTTGATGATAGATATGCATCTCAGGTTTGTTAATAATATTTGTTAGCACAAGTTCTGTTTTCAGTATTTTTTTTATTTCCATAGGAATGGCTTTTTATGTCCTAGATGGTTTTTATTATTTTGTTCTGTTTCTGTTTTGTGTGTGTGTGTGTTTGAAGAACAGAACCTGGGGTGTAGAGGTTGCTAGAAAAAGTGCCATACTATCCTATTGGCTGTCTTCTTGCTGGCCTGGTTCCAGTCTAGTCCTCGGCCCTTCAGAGATTGTCTAATGTTGTTCTGCCAGCTAACTCTGGGTCATCCTGGAAGTTTGGATCCCTGGCTCTTAGTTTCCCATATTTGTCATGGTAGCCGATCTTCTCCTATTCTGCAGACATGGCCAAACCTTCGTAATTGGGACTGTTCCACTTGGGTCTGCAGGGCTGGGTTTTGTAAATATGAAAGTAAATATTTTTTGAGATTTATTGTGAGAACTCAGTCCTAACAAGTTAGTAAAATTTTTAAAAGCTTAAGGAAATGTGTATAGTTGGGGAAGAGAATACTGAAAGGAACTTATCTGTATATTTTGAGAACCATTATCTTTCATCATTATCGTTAGCTTTCAGCTTCCTCGGGAGTATAGGCTCACAAAAAAATTCATGCCAAGCCTGCCTGCCCTGTATCATCCACATCAGATCTTTCCATGTCTACTTTATTTCCTTCATGTCTGTCTACAGTTCCCTTCTCCGTCAATTTTTCTTCTCCTTCAACTTTCAAAATCAATATTTTGAGAATCATGTACGTAACTGAATCCTGCCCATAGTGTGACTGGGGCATGAGAGTGGAGAAGAGAATGGTAACACTGTAACCAGCCAAGCATATTGTAAAAGGAAGTTGGTGAGGGTCAGGCATGGAGCCTGTTACCCCACCCTGGAGAAAAATTCAGCCAAATAAAATAAAACAAATTAAAAAAAAAACATCAGCATCTGTTGACAAGTCAGTGTCAAGCCAGTCTTATTGAATGGCTCTGAAACAGGGAAAGCAGCAAGAACAATAACCAAGGAGTTGCTGGCAGTTTCATAAAGGAGTGCTGATCACCAATGTGGAACTGAAAAGAATCACCAGACAAATGCCAGTGGAATGAACAAACAAACTTTATTTTGAAAGGGTTGAGAATTAGGCATGCTGGCCTGTCTTGACATTTTGCCCTTCCTTTCTCTTATCTTCTATACTTAATCCGTTTATCCTAACAGAAATTTTAAATATTAATGTTTAAAAAAAAAAGATAAGAAGAAGATTCTGGCATTGGATTGGACACACATTGAGGAAAGCTGCTGATAGCGTTACAAGGCAGTCTTCATTCTGGAATCACCAGGGCAAGAGAGGTAGAGAGATACTGAAAAACACAAGGAGAATAGAATTGGAAAGACATGAAAGGGGGAAAGAAGATATGGAAAGATCTTGAGCGGATGGCACAGGACATGAGGACTTGGCATAATTTTGATGAAGGCCTATGCTTGCTTAAAGAGCTGAAGTGTAACGAATGAATGTTACGTCAAATCTTTAGATATCTTGAGAACTGCTAAGAAGACGACAATTTAAAAACAAAAAAACAAAAAAAAACCCAGAAGTTTATCACTGTAGCAGGGTTTCTTAATCTTTTTTGTGCATGGGCCCCTTTGATTGTCTGATGAAGGCCATGGGCCCCTTTGATTGTCTGATGAAGGCTATGGACCACTTTGATTGTCTGATGAAGGCTATGGACCCATTTGATTGTCTGATGAAGGCCATGGACCACATTGATTGTCTGATGAAAGCTATGGACCCATTTGATTGTCTGATGAAGGCTATGGACCCATTCGATTGTCTGATGAAGGCTATGGACCCATTTGATTGTCTGATGAAGGCTATGGACCACTTCTTGGAAAAAAAAAATGTGCATAAAAGGATAATTTACATTTTAAATTATAGGTAATGTACTCAGACCCCCTTAGAATCTATTGATGAACCTGGGGGTCTATGGATCACAGGTTAAGAAACCCTGGACTAGAGGAATGAGACTAAGAAGATAGAAAGAACTGATAATTATTTCTGTTTTCCTTTGTCTTACTCTTCAAACTGCTTGCTCTTTCTCTCTCATGTAATCTGTTTTTTTCCTGTTAGCCATTTTTCCCTCTTTCTCTTATTTTTTTTCCCTTTATCTCACCTGCACACTTTCTGTCGTTTATGCATTATCTTTCATATTTTTTTTTTCGTCTTCTTCGTTCGCTCTCAAATAATCTTATCTGTTGCATAAAGCTGGCAGTCCTTCTCAGGCTTGTTTGGTAACCATACAGTTTCTCCCTTAAGCTGGATTGGAGAAGGTCATGCTGCCGCGCTTCTCCTCTCTACGAGCTGACAGTTTTGGAGTACGTGTGCTTCTGTTTGTTTATCCTTCCCCCATGAGCACATATATATGTCTGTCCAATTTTCAATTTGTTTTTGTTTTGCTTTAACTCTGTTACTTAACACATTAACTACCGAATTGAAAAACACACTGTGGCTGAATTAAATTTTTTTTCCCATTTTCTTCCAGTAGGTGTTTGCACAAAGTAAGCTGTGGTTTTCGTAATTGTTTACAGATTTTTATGAATTACACGTCATTTTAAAGATAAATGAATGTACGAGGGACGTTCAAGTCAAACAGGGACTTTTGTTTGTGCAAACTAAAAGAACAAATTTGTAGGAGTGAAATTGCCATTTATTTTTCTATATAATCCCCTACAACATTTATACACTTATCCCAGAGTTTAATTAATGCTTGAAAAGCTTTAGCGTAGAAAGATATGTCAGTACTCCTGAACCATCGTAGGACAGCCTGATTCACTTTGTCATCAGTGCTAAAATGCTGACCTCCCAGGAACTCTTTCAGGGGTCCAAACAGGTGGAAGTCGCTCGGAACAAGGTCTGGGTTGTAAGGGGGATGTGGCAATACCTCCCACCCGAGTTGCTGTAATTTGCACGTGGTGTGGTGAGCGGTATGTTGTCGTGCGTTATCCTGTAGAAACAGGACACCTTTTCTTATCAAACCAGGCCGTTTTTTCCGCAGATGGTTATGCACATCACTTAGAATGCGACAGTACTCTTCACTGTTGATAGTGGCACCACGGGGTAGAAAATCCATGTGAATAATGCCACATTTGTCCCAGAAAACACTTGCCATCACTTTACCAGCAGACGCAATTTTCCGAAATTTTTTGGGTGGTGGTGAGTCCGTATGCTTCCACTGCATGGATGCTTGTTTTGATTCCGGAGTGAAATGATGCACCCAGGTTTCATCACACGTAATGAAGCGATTCAGAAAATTCTGGCCTTCCCTGCCAAAACGATCCTTCAACTCAGTGCAGACTTGAACTCTTGTCTGCCGGTCAAAAGCGGAAAGCTGTCTTGGCACCCAACGTGCACTAACTCTGTTGTCCACCATTTTCATTATCTATCAGGGACTGACCCGTGACGCGTACGCCACCTAACGGTAATAACGGTAACGGTAATACGAGTAGGTCACACTTGTTACTTACTACTGTCAGTAGTACCACCACGCTAGCATTCCTTCCTGTACTTCCAGAACAAAATGTCCTGGTTTGACTTGAACGTCCCTCGTACTATTACAATAAGCATCATTTGTAGCTCTAATGTAGGTTGTTGCTATTTAACGGCTGTCCGTTGGCCGAGGACTTGCAATATTTTCACAATTATAACTGCTTGTGCCCCATCTCTTATCAAAATCACTATTTCAATCAATGTGCACACCGTTTTCACTCTTGTCCTCGTCGCTAGATCTATCAGTCGTGAAACAAGTTTCTAGCCTATTTAGCCGTTAGACGAGATGTACTCGCATTTTTTGTGGTCCTATCACTATTTGCCACGGTAAACAGTTTTACATGATTTGGTAACTAACCCAAAACGCTGAAAAATATGAACATAATATCAATTTTCCAGTGTTCTACAACAACCATGCTTTGGGAATTAGTTTTCCAGTGGCAACTTAAAATCTCGAACCAGATCAGAAAGTGTTTCAGTACATTTTTCATTCGTTTTATTACTAAAATTAGATCGACGCTCTGAGCGGCTTGCGGTCCAAATGACAGGATTTCAAAAGCCGAGTTAATGTGTTAAAATTAATACTTTAAATGCATGTTAAAATAAATGGAGACAGTATAACAGATCACAGAAAGGAAGGATAGAATATTAAACTGACCTACATACCCAGTTCTGCACTCAAAGAAAATAAAGTTTGTGAGTTTGTTTATTCATTCCTCCTGGTTGTGATCAAATCATCATTCCTCATGTTCATTACAGCTCTTATTTTTTCTTCTCAATTCTGCCTCCCCAGTCCCAACAAGGAAGAATTGCTGCCTTGTACCTCCCACTCATCGGGGTCTTACTAGACAGCAAGGACCAGTTACTGCAGATCTCCTCCAAAACCGTGCCAACCCCTACACCAACCCAGAATGGGGACATCCACTCCAGGTAGAAATCACACATTATTGACAGATAATAGCTGCAAGTGATTACCAGGACAAGTAGATTATAACTAATCCACAGATTCAAACACAGTCCACTCATGTGACAACATCATCTCATTATAAACAAGAGACCTGCTAAATAGACCATCTGGACAAACTTGCTACAACATCTATTATCATATCACGCCAAGGACATGGGATGCAGTTGCACATTGGTATCTTCAAATAATTTTTAGAACCACATTGTAATGATTGGCATCCATGTGTTACCGCGGCCCGAAAGGGGAGCAAAGAAGAGTAACATTCTACCCTATCAGGCATGTCATAAAATAGCGACTAAGGAGGGTTGGGCATGAGGCTGCATACCTCATCCTATAAACAGTTTTTGACCACATAAACATCAACAAACCATAATGTGTTTGTTGATGGCCTATGCTCCTCGGGGAGCTAAAGGGTATTGATTGTAATGATTTGCCCTGTATAGTTCCCAGGGGTCTCTGAGGAGGTAAGTAAAAGTAGTACCAAAGCATATACTGGTGTAGGAAATTGAAGTGTTAGAGACTTCACCATACTAGGTTCAGCATCGAAAGGTGGCATGACCAGTTTCCTTCCTCGCTGCCTTTTCCTTCACTTAACTCAAAGTGCAGAGTCAGGTACCCATATTTACAGCTGGGTAGACTGTAGCGTGTCGGTACTATGATTCGAACCCAGCACCTTTGCCACGAGAGGTCAAAATAATTGACGGGGAAAGAACTAAAGTAAACGCGATAACCTTTCAGAGTCTGCAACACATTTAGAAGACTGGAGAACTCATTTTCTTTATTCTGAATGAAGTTATTTTACCCATTTTTGTAAAGTTTTGAAGAAAAAAATTATGTTGGCATTTTTTTTCTTCAAGGGATGTACTTTATCCTCTTCCCAGTCAAAGGGGAATAAAAAAATTATATTGGCTTTTTTCAAGGTATGTAATTTATCCTCTGTCAAAGGGAAGCAATCTAACAGTAACAAAAAAATATCAGTTAAATATATTGTATATTTTTTGACACTTTGCTAAATGTTTTCTAATTATTATGGAGAACTATGGAGGCACAGATGAACCAGAGCTGGGGCACCCACACGAAGGATGGCTGCCGACCGAGCAAAGTGGAGACAGTTTGTTGCTGCCCTACAAGACGCCACCAGATGCGATGGTCACTGAATGATTTGTCAGCGGCAGGGACCAAAGAAGAAGAATGGAAGTAAATTAATGACAAATTGAACACGCATATTACAGACACGATCGCTTACGTGCGTCAGCTCAATACTTAAAGAAAAGGAATTTCCTCTCACTATCTCGCTCTTCCCTTAACTCTTTCTGGCACACCAATGAAGTATCAACATCATCATTTTCCTGATCGTTCCTTATTTTAGCACTGCAGCTTTTCCTCCTTGCTGGAAGCCTGCATCAAGCATTTGCATGCTCTTGCAACGGTGGTTTTTGTAGCTATTTATTTAACACATAGAGATTTTCATAAATGAGTGCTTGCGCAGAATAGAAGATCTAAATGGTATGACAAGATCACCAAGATGATGTAAGTTTGCTGAGGAACAGTTGAGCATGGATACTATTAACATTAGCAATGACCTGGCAAGTTGTCAGTGTTATAATAATAATAATAATAGCTCCTTCAGCCATAACTGACACTGGGAATGCGCCCCTGAGGTGACAGCCTTCAGATGCTTATTTTCCTGGTGTTCGTTTCGACATTTTCTCCTCTCTCCTGCTTGCCATGAGAACTTTTATTCGCTCAGTCTGAGGTGGCACAGTGGAGGGCATCACCACTTGGTGCGATCGGCAGCTTCATCCTCCCAGGTTGCTGGATTTATGTCCAGTGCCTTCATGTCTCTCTTGTACACATCTTTGAACCTCAGCTGCTGTTGCCCAACTGTTCTTTTGCCATCTGCCAGTTGTCTGTAGAAGATATCTTTCGGGATGCGACCATCTTACATGCGGCAAACATGGCCAAGCCAGCATAATCTGCGCTGTCAGTATTATGATATGTTTTAATGTCAAGAAAAGCTGTGAAAATTAACATTGACCAATTAAGTTGACAGTAATTTGTATAAAAGAGTGAAAATGAATAATCAAATTAAACTTTACCAAGTTCAGTTGTCTTCTTTACTTCCAGATCTGATGTGACCAAATCTCAGGTCAGCTTGGCCAAGGGTCAGAGTTCCCCAGCCCAGCCAGCCACCCCAGAGACTCAGAAGAAAAAGGATCCACTTGTGTTCAACATGATCTCTGGAACTGGTGAGTGAATGATGTGTGAGTGAATTGAGCGATTATAAAGTTTGACAGGGGAAAAGTTGGCCTTCTTTAAACAGTGCTTTGTAGAGCTATAAACAGTACTGGGCTGCTATAAACAGTACTGCAGCTGTTATAAACAGCTCTGTGGGGGGCTGTGGTCCTCCACATTGTTGTTTACCTGAACTAAGTTGCTGTGTTGGGAGAGCCTTTGTGTTTCCATGACCCTAATGGCTATTCTTGCAGTAGCATAACAACCAACAGGGTCTTCCATGAAAGGTAAGTCTAGATTACCAGCAGGTCATCTTTCAGCCTTGGCAGAGAGTATAGAAATTGGGGGAATGGAAAAGCAGAACTGGAAATTAATCAACTGATAAATGATCATTCCGGGGATGATGATGCCATTGTGTATACAGATGGGTCTATGATCCGTGGTGAGAAATCTGGTTGGGGCTTCTCTGCTCGGGTACAGGGCAGAATCGTCGCCGAACATAGCGGGGCTTACAAGATAACAACTACCAGCATGAGAATGGAGGTCGAGGCTGTTACTGCAGCCTTAAGGTGGATAACTGAAACTTCATTAACAAAGGCTATCATTGTGTCAGACTCTCAGTCTAGGCTTTGGAAGGTTTGAAGTGGTTGGTTGCGGCATGAATGAAAAACATTCATAGAAGCTTCGAGTCTACAAGAGCTGGTGTGGATATACTGTCCTGGTCATGCTGGGGTATGTGGTAATGAAAGAGCTGACAGACTAGCATCAAGAGCACCCGTAGTGGGGACACTAGATATGGTTAAGGGAGATATACTGAGAACAATTAATGATCGTCTGTTAGAGAATGACACTGCAATAGATGAATTATCAAGGTTAAGACTGTTGGAATTGGGCATCAAACGTCAGGCTAGTAGAGATTAACATATGTGAGGATGCATCCGTCATGTTTACAACCAGCGAGCTACAGTCACACTCTTCGACATATGCTAATGGAGACTGAGCACCTATGGGTCTGCCCGGAGTGCAATGATGTCAATTCTTTATAACAATAACAATAAGGACTAGACCAAATGAGACACAATCTGCTGTCCTATAAGCAGAGTGGGAACAGCCAAGGGCTAAGGAAGGCTAACCTGACAAAAATACTTGTTGAAATAGATTGCACTGGGCCATTGGCTTAAAGAAACAGTCAAGTGTATTTCGCCTTTATGAGGGACATCAGATAAATTAAGGATTAAAGCAGAAGCTCCAAAGCAGAGTCTCTTGTAACAGAAATGTACAACTGTTTTCACTTAACTCAGTGTTTCCAAAATTTTTGTTTGTTTTTGGGTCACTGCTCCTTGGCTACCATAGCACAATCTCATCCCCCCCTCTCAGTTTCCCTGCTTTACTGTAAAAAAAAAAAACTATAAATAGCACCGCTGATTATACACTTGCTTCTAGTGGAACTTTCCTCTTGTTTATTAACGTACTATGGATTCACGTTATCACTAACTCCCCTAAATACTGAGACATTCAAATCTGCAATAAAGCAAAGTTTCTCCATTTTGAAACACCTGCAGATTTCAAACTTTGTCAGCTTCCATCAGCTTCCAATGAAAGGTACGTTCGGGCACACCTTGCCAATTGACGCTAGCGGATATTAAAGTGGTAAACACTATTTAACACTCAGTGTGACCTTCCAAAAGATGCAGATTAGATCTTAGTGAGGTGACCACATCCTTCTTTTTGTTAGTCTCTCTTTCTTCAGTGTTGACCGAGCAGACAACAGGGGCTTAGTTACCCTCACACCCGCTTTTTTAGCAGACAATTTTGATTATAATTTATGATCAGCGATAGTTTGACTGAGCTCAGGAGGGCAGATAAAGATGAAACTATGCCTTGATTAATGATCCTAGTAATACAACTACTCCGCTGTCTATCTTTCCTACCTCTTCCTCGCTTCACTGATGTTGAAAACCTCTGCTATAAGGTGTATGAGAGAAACTGGGACAAGCTGTGGGTTTAGGTTTGTTCAGTTTACATTCTCCTTGTGCGCTTACGCCAGAGCCCTGTATAATCAAAACGCATTAACATGTAAGTGTTACATTGAGTAAATGTTGTTGAATTTAGCCTATCAAATCCTCAGTCAAATCTTTACTACTGAACACCCAATTTTCCCTTGTCGCCCCCCTTGGATCCTCCCAACGCCCCCCTGGTGGGGCGGTACCGCCCACTTTAGAAACCACTGATTTAACTGAACCATGAAGCAGCAAACAGATTTTCTCTCTCTCTCTCTCTCTCTCTCTTTCTTTTTCTTTGCATTTTTTGTAAGGCAGTTGTGTCATACAAGATATTAAAGCATCTTTGTCAGGGCAGTCACTATTGTCTTGAATAACTGCTACTTCTTCTTTATTTGTCATTTCTCTTCTTTATTTGTCATTTCTCTTCTTTATTTGTCATTTCTCTTCTTTATTTGTCATTTCTCTTCTTTATTTGTCATTTCTCTCCTCCCCCGGCCGCAGTGTTGGTGACCATGTCTCTCCACAACTTCCAATCCCTAATGTAGTTTTATCATTTCTCTTGTTTCTGTGCTATTTCATAATAACTTTTGCGTGTTCTAGGGTTAATGTGAATATTATGGCCAAGATCAATGCTTAACGAACAACTGCAACATTAACTAGTGTAATGAGTCCAGATAAAGCTGTATACATCGCACACGATGTATTCACTGTTAACATAACGAGTAGCTCCATCATATTAATTGGATTCATACTTGAATATCAATCATCAGGCCAACTACACTAGGCCATCAACAAGTATACAGTACTGAATAGACTGTGCCGTCAGTAAAGTCAAATGTCCGCGCATCGATTCTTTAAGAACATCATCGTCAGTAGTTATATTATAATC
The DNA here is from genome assembly GCA_024509875.1 of Oreohelix idahoensis. Classification (NCBI taxonomy): domain Eukaryota; kingdom Metazoa; phylum Mollusca; class Gastropoda; order Stylommatophora; family Oreohelicidae; genus Oreohelix; species Oreohelix idahoensis. The sequence continues at coordinate 66,308 of JAMPIV010010135.1, read as the reverse complement.
AGAAGCATACTTCTCTGCAAGCATAAATACACATCTCTGGCACTCAATATAAATGGATATCACATGAATGTGTAGATATATCAGCAGACACAAACAACTAGAGCAGGAGTTCAATACACACACAGCCTGCCGGCTCGACACACAGCCCAAAAAAACCCTGTCCAAAAGTTAACTACTTCTGCTCTGCACGCGCTTCTACGGAATTATTTAATATGACGTCATTTTTGATCAAGCGGTGCTCTATTTGAGTACAGCGGCGCTATGTTATGAGCTCTGCGATGTTTCAATATCATGAGCGCATTGCGGTGCGCAACAAAAGAGGTGTAACAATACTGTCAAGTGTCTTCTCTATTTGTTTACTTGTATGTCACTTTTTTAATGTATGGAGACATATCTGGAGTCATCCTTATATGACCACCAGCTTAGCACAATGATATAATATACAGATGTGGATGTGAACCTCTGTCCGTGAGACATATTACACCCTCATTGACTTGAAATCATCCACACATTTTGAGGGATTTCCCCGGTGGTGAAACATGTTGAGAACCCAGCATTGTGCACTTAAGCTTGGAGGAGTCACTTGAGCCAGAGACATAACTCTGGCTTTTACCTGGTTGGCTGCATGCAGGAGGATCTCACTGTGGACCCATAATTTGCAGGGGGAGCTGAGAAGTGGCTCTGTGTAAGACATGACAGTTCCTTGAGAGAGCCCAGAACCAGAGCACAGTATTTTAGCTCTGCACATTTAAAGAGCCCCATTGGATCCTTGGATGGCAGGGAACGCACAGTATGCCACGTGCTTCTTCCTACAGACTTGGGACCAGATGTGATGACCCTTTAAATGCAAGCCAAGCTGGAAAAGCTGGAGCTCATGAGTTCAACTCAACACATTTCAGAATAGCAGAAAAAAGCCTAGATCTATAGTGTAGATAAGACCAAAGAGTCGTGAACTTGGTATTGGCTGCAAAGGAGCAAGAAGCTCAGCAGCCCTAGTTAAACAACAACAATATCACTTTTTAAATTGTTTTTGTCCATTGTCAAAGTATGTTTTAACTTTCCTTTTCTCATAACATGTCCAACAGAAGTAAACCACCTCATTATGTGCGTAAGTAAGCTTTCTTTGCACACTGACCTATTCAAAGTTACCTGTAAAGTCCTTTAGAGGTCATTTGGATTCATAACTTTTTTTAAAACTATGAAACAACATCTCTGTGGTTCCATTGTTGTTATTGTTGATCAGAAGCGACCTCATTGCACTTTGGGCAAACCCATAGTTGCTCAGGCCACCTCAGCAAATGTTGAAAGTATGAATGCTAACTGTTCCTATAGCACGCTGGTTGTATACCCGACGGATGTATCCTCTCATATGTCCATTTCTGTTTGTCTTACATTTGATGCCAAATTCCAGCAATCTTAGCCTTGTTGATTCATCAGCTGCAATGTCTTTCTGTAGCAAGCGATCAGTAATTGTCTTTAGTATTTCTCCCTTACCCACATCCAGTGTTCCCACTGTAGGTGCTCTCGAAGCTAGTCTGTCAGCTCTCTCATTGCCGCGCACCCCTGCATAACCAGGACAGTAAATCCACACCAGCTCCTGAAAATTTGAGGCTTCTGTGGATATTTTCCATTCGTGCCGAAGCTATCCACTTTGGACCTTCCAACGCGTGGACTGAGAGTCTAACACAATAACTGCCCTGGTTGATGAAGTTGGTTTACATTAATCTTGTAATTCATTTATTGATTTTCTGCGATTTAGTCAGGAAAAACCAGTTGATAGCATTACAAGGCAGTGCCTGGTTCTAGAATCGCCTGAGCTGTAGAAGTAGAAGGAGAACAAAAAAAAAAAAAAAACACGTAATGGGGAATTAGACAAAGACATGAAAGGGATACAGAAGACACAGAAAGACCTTGAAAAAATGTGTCTTGGGGGCGCGTTCCTGGATTCCCCGAAATTCACTACAGACATTGCAGACGATGATTGCCGAATCCCGGTAAAAATTTCGAATCGGCACTCTCCACCAAGACAAGTAACTCGCAGCATGCGTTATTATCAGCAGTCCAACGATCAAAGCACACAGGCAGCACAAGAACAGGCACGTCCTATCACATGCACCAACACAAGGCTTCCAAATAAAAGGAAACACTTTATTTTCGGGGACCAAAATGTCAAGGAACTACAAAGATCGAGATTATTGACAAACGATATGGACTCGGTTATTGTTCGCTTCAAGAACTGGGCATCCACTCAGGATTTACTGTCACTCCTTAAACGTTTTCCTTCTGACCCCACTGTCACCATAGTAACTACTCACATTGGTCTATCAGACTTGCTCAAAGATAATGAAATATCCCAAGCAGATCTAAACCAGATCACATCAAAATTCCTTTCGTTATTGCCTAATGCAAAAATCTACTTCTCGTCCATTATTCCTCCAGTCAGGGCCCATTACCGCAAATCAATTGATATCAATAATTCTAAACTTAAAAGACACTGCATCAGACACAACTATAACTTCATTGATCACTCCTCATACTTCCTTGCGAAATCAGGAGCCCCTAAAAAACACCTTTACAGTGGTGATATTGCCTTATCCACTGAAGGAATCAGCAAGCTGGCAACAAACATTAAGTACCCAGAACGCACCTTCAAAGGAGTCGGCCACACAACAATATCTCAAGATCCAACCAGACGTCTATCAACAGTGAATACCTGCTTCTCAGATAGTAATTATGATCTTGACTTTCCACCATTACTTACTACTTCTAACGACACCCATTCAACATCATCTCATAATCAGGAACATCAAATCACACCTGTTATTGTAAATCGTGCAGTACAGGGCACTGCTTGTGATGTCTCCCTACAGCAACACCCATCTATGTTTTCTGCACCTACTCTGTCCTCTTCTTAGATCCTTAACCACCGACCGTCAAAGAAGTCAGTGGCCATCACGCCTAGTGGCGTCTTGTAGGGCAACAACAAATTGATTCCACTTTGCTCGGTCGGTGGCCATCCTTCGTACAGTGCCCCAACTCTGGTTCATTCTTTGCATCTCAGCCTCCACAGTCCTCCGCCAAGTTGTTTTTGGTCGGCCTCTCTTTCGTTTTCCTTCAGGGGTCCAAAGCATAGCTGTTCTTGTGATGGCATCGGGGTCTCTTCTGAGGACATGACCAACCCAGCTCCAGCGTCTGCCAGCTATGATGGTGTGCATGTCCTCTTGCTTGCTACGAGTAAGCAGATCTTGGTTGGTGATGATATTCGGCCAAAAGATTCGGTGAATTTTTCTTAGGCATGTTGTGTGAAAAGAGGACAATTTGGACTCTGTCCTGAAAAGTGTACAAATGATGCAACTCAACAAATTCAATCTTCATGTGCTGATGCATCCTCACTCCAGCCATCAATGTCCCAGACACAAGAAACCTACCCCCCGTCACCGCATTTGTCCCATCTTCCTACATATCAACATCTATACCCAACCTTTCCCAATTTCCCGCTACACCATAGACTCTTGGACTGTTCACCTTTTGCCTGGAGATCAAATTGGTCAGCATACTCCGATCCCACAACAAGAACACATGAATATCCCGCAACCTCTTTCTACCCCATGCATCATCCTTCACATCCTAATCTACTTAATTTATACTTTCAACAGCCCTATTATCAATGAAATATTAGTGATCATCAATATCACAAAATATGACTCCCACAATCACAACGGAATACCCAAATCGTCAGGGACTCAGGTTGGGACATCTGAATGTTTGTCATCTCTACAATGTGAGTAAATTGGCTGAAATTACTTCCATACTCTATAATAACAATGCATACTTTCATATTTTTGGACTAACAGAAACTAACTTAATGAACACATTTCTAACCAAGAACTGCAAATTGCAAATTATGAAATTTTCCGTTGGGATCCATCAGTTAGGTTTGAAACTGGTGTGGCTGCCTATGTGCACACAAGCATCAAAGCTATAAGACGCGTTGATCTCGAACGTCCTGAATGCATGTGGCTGGAAGTCCGCCTCCCACACACTACCTCTATATTAATTGGCTTTATATACCGCAATCCGGATGCCAGAATAGAATGGCTAGATCAGTTCTCTGACATGATGGACAAAGTCTGGATAACTTCTTTGGAACTATTAATAATGGGAGACTTCAATATTGATGCCTTGAAGCGAAACGTTAATTTGGATAATTTGTATGCTCTGTACAACCTGAACCAGCTGATATCGCTACCAACCCGAGTCACAGACAAGTCATCATCCTGCATAGATCATCTGTATGTTACTAACACTGCTCACATCATCGAAGTCTGCGTTCCTGTATGTGGTCTAAGCGATCACTACCCCATATGTTGCACCTGGACCAAAAAGGGAGTTCGAATTCCTAAACCCTGTCACCAGGTTATACAAGAACGAATATTCAAGACTTTTTATAGCTCCAAGTTCCGGTCTGATCTCTTAGCGACACCTTTTGATAATGTCTATGGAGTATCTGACCCGACTGAAGCCCTAGAAATATGGCTGACAGCATTTACTTCAGTTCTTAACAAACATGCTCCTGTGCGTCTAAAACGTGTCAAGTCAAAAATTATGCCTCCATGGATAACTTTGGAATACCTGAAAACTAGGCAACAGCGAGACTATTTCAAGAAGATTGGAGACCATGCAAGCTATAGAAAATATAGAAACTTAGCGCAGTACATTTTAAGGAAGTCTAAAAGACAGCACCTCAGATCCATTATTGACGACGGGCGGAGCTCATCTAAAATCTGGAGAGCTATTAACCTTCTCACAAATGTACGCCGGCATAACCTCTGACAGCAAGCTATGATGATAGGAAACTCCCTACAGAGCGATACAACAGGAAGCAATCTGATCATCAGAAGAAGTCCCCCCGTCCGACAAGTGTTTCGGCCCTATATACTCCTTTACACTCTAAGGGGGGCGGGCCCACTTGGGTCATGACTCCCAAGCGTCTCAGCTTCCCGTTGTCTTGTATCGAAAATGAACCCATTTCACCCACGGCAGCAACTCTAAAATCCACAACTCTGCCAGCCGTGGAGGCAATTGTGAAAGCAACAAAAAAGACAAACCATTCCGCTCGTTCCGTCGCACACACTGAGACACCATCACGAAGTCAACGAGTCTAGCCACTGCGCGTTCCCCACTGGACTTTTGATACTGACACCCCTTATAGTATACACCGCCTATCGCCCCTGAGTCGCAGCCCGTTCACTAGTCCACCACAAAACTCAGCGTATTGTGGACTTAGAAAAATTCCTGGTGTTTTCTGTACCGCAGCGTTTATTGTTACGATCTCCATTGCCCATTGCGGTTGTTCCACAGCCAGCCTGATGCCTTTTCGGCAGTTTCACTAAGCCTCTTCAGTGCCCTTGTTCTCGACTGTCCCCTCAGCCCCAACAGTTTCAATAGATCATACACTGATGCAGCCACAAGCCCTCTTGCGCCCACTTCAACAGCCATGACCCTTGCAGTGAACCCATCGTGTCTCAGATCCGCGGCCAGATCACTATACTTGGCTGCTTTGAACGAATGTTGCTCGTCTAATCTGGATTCAAATGGCACGGTCAGTTCAATCAGTATGACCTGAAGCGTTGCTGAAGAATGAAGCACTATATCCGGCCGTCTCCGCGATTTTCGGATACTCTCTGGATATGCCCCTCGTCCAGGTAGGTCTACCGCTATCTCCCAATCGTTTGCACAGTCAAGAAGAGATGGTAAACTGCTACCAGGTTTATTCGGTTTGGGGTGTGCTGACTTTCCTGCCCTCAGAAAGTAAGTATTTGCGGTGCTCGGCCTGGGTTTGCTATTCGCCTTCATCCTTGCCAGATCTATTGTCGCAGCAAGCTCATTTAGCACTTTGTTATGGCGTCAAGTGTATCGCCCTTGCCCTAATGACACCTTACACGCTGAGAGCATGTGTTCTAGTGTCTGCCTCCCCTGGCACAGGGGGCACTGCTCATCATCCGACTTTCCCCATTTCACAAGGTTGGTGGCCGACGGCAGCAGGTCATAGAGTGATCTGACAACGAAGCTGAGCCTAAGAGGTGCCATATGCCATATATCATTCCATGTCAAGGACCTCTGCAGGGCTCCTTCCCATGTAGTCCATTGGCCTTGTTGGGCCTGCTGCACTGCTTTTTGCAACCTCTTATCATTCTCAGCTTCTCGTATCTCCTGAACTACCATGTCTCTGCGCTCCCTGCTTGATGCCTTGGACCACCAGCGGATGTCTCCATGACCAAATCCCCGTCTATTCGTTTGTGTGTATCCGATTACCTCTCTCAGTTTGAGTGACTCTTGGGCAGCATCAACAGCTTCTTCCACTTTCCACTTCCTTCCCGTTTTCAGTGTGGGCTGAATGGACTTAACCACGTCATCAGCTGACTCGGGTAGCATCATTGCAAGCCTTGCCTTTCCAACTTTGTACTCTTCAACAACTGACTTGAAAGGAAGCAGAAGTTTTGACTTTTTGCAGTACAGTGCTACATCTGACAGACCTGGTGGTACCCCTAGCCATTTTCTCATGAACTTGTTGACCTTCTGCTCTATGGCTTCCACTGTACTTGTGCTTATTTCATATATAAGCAGTGGCCACAGCAACTTCGGTATCAACATGAACTGGAGGCACCACAGTTTGAACTTTCCCAGGATTCTGCTTTGGTCTATGATCTGTAGCCCTCTGTCTGCCATTTCTATTGTCTGTTGCACTGCCTTTGAGTCTTTTAATGAGGCATCGTACACCCTGCCAAGACTTTTAACAGGTTCCTCAATGACAGTAGGGATTCTTTGGTTGGAAACCGTGAATACGACCTCTGCTATCTTCCCTTTCCTGACTGATAGGCTTCTCGACTTCTTGGGTTTGAAGCTCATTCTGCACCAGCTGACTAGTTCATCCAGGCGTGCTAACATCCTCCGGGCCTAATGTTCATCTGATGTCAGAATTGTTGTCATCCATGAATGCTTTGAGCGGTGGCATGTGACACATTCCACCGAGCTTTGGACCTAAAGCCATTCCTTCAGCCGCATTGAGGATTACCTGCATAGCTATCACGAATAGTATCGGAGAGATGGTACATCCCATCGCAATTCCAACTTCAAGGCCAATCCACTTCGTTGTGTACTCTCTGGTTGAAAATCTGACAGCAAACCCTGCGAAATACAGCTTCAGCATTGCTGCAATCTCTTGTGGAACATGATACATTTCTAGGGCCTGCCACAACATCTGGTGTGGAACGGATCCATAAGCATTCGCTAGATCCAACCAGATTACATGGAGGCTTATTCTGTCAGACTTTGCCTTTTGGATTGCTTCCCAGATCATTGTGGCATGCTCTAGACATCCTGGTGTACCTGGGATACCTCCTTTCTGAATGGTAGTGTCAATGTACCCATTTGCCAGGAGGTATGTAGTGAGTCTTTTCGCCATCACTGAGAAGAATATCTTCCCTTCCACATTGAGTAGTGAGATTGGCCTGAACTGACTGATGTCTGTGGAATTTTGCTCCTTCGGGATGTAGACTCTGTTCGCCTTCCTCCATTCCTTGCTTACAAGCTGGGTTTTCCACGCACTCCTCAGTAAACGGAGCAGTCGTTTGAGCACCTCAGGGCATCTCTTATACACCACATATGGAACACCATTAGGACCTGGAGCTGACTTGCACCGAGCTTTCTGGACAATGCTTTCTACCTCTTGCACCGTTGGGGGCTTGGTGTTAAATTCAGCTCCTGGTTTACTCGGCCATTTAAGGCCTGCCATGCTGCTGAGCGGCTCATCTTTGCGACCGTCTGAATATGTCATTCCAAGGTGTTCTTCCAGGTCTTCTTTCCTGATGTTTAGCATACCCGACCGTGGCTGCTCAAACAGTTCTTTGGCAGACTTGAAGGGCTCCCTGAAGAATCTTTCCCTATCCATTCGAGTCTTCCTTTTCTTCCTGCACAACCTTTCTGCTCTACAAAGGGCATTATGTTGGCCTTTCAGGTGCTCCCAAACCTGTCGTAACCCTTCCTTCTCTGCGGCAACTGCGTTCTTGAACAGTTTTCGGGCATGCTTCTTCTGTTTCCTGATTTCTTCTATTTTAATTTGTCTTCTATTTTTTCGTGGTGGGTTACTTTCCCTTGCCTCCCTCACTCCGAACACTTTGCGACAGTGCAGATATATTATGTCGCCGAAGATTTCCAGCTTCTTCTCCAAAGTTATCTGCTTCAGGTTTTTATCCAACTCTTTTGCCAAGGCTTCGTCCAGCTGTTCCCAAAGCCCTTTTGCACTGGCAGGTGGAAACTTGATTGCATCTCTCTTCCCGTCCAAGAAGTGTGTAAGATCATCATCAGGCAGATCAACTTGAATGTACTCAGCACTGTGGATTGACTCCTGGCTGCGTTCTTCTAACGTCTTATCCGTCGAGACAGAGCGCTGTTGATCTCCCCCTGATGACCTCCCACACCCCTTTTTCGTTCTGTGGATTTTCATTCCTCTCTGCGTAGAGAATTCCCTACCACAGGCACATGGAAACTCCAGCCGTTGTTTAGAGCTCGAAGTCCGTGTAACGGGTCTGGTCAATTCCAATGAGGCGCCTGTGGATTCATCATTCTCCCCCCCTTTCGGTGAATCCTGGGGGCATCTATCGTTTTTGGGTTCTATAGCAATTGAATACAGCTTACGGGGTGCTAACCCGGTCAGCCGGTTTCTAGTCTTTCCCAGTGTCATCTGTCTTTCCAGAAGTCAATCGGTCTTTTCCCGATCGTCACTGGTTTGACCATGTAACTATGATAGGAAACTCCCTACAGAGCAATACAACAGGAAGCAATCTGATCACCAGAAGAAGCTACAAACATTACTGCTGATGAATTTTGCCAGTTCTTCTCGTCGATCGCACGAACATCAGGAATAAATCATCAGCAACTGAATTGTACTGCTCTTTCTGATTTCGTTCAGTCGAGGTTAAACGAAGCCCACCTTCCTGAATTACCTTTACTGTCAATCTTGGAGGTTTCTATTTTAATTAAATCATTACCTCAGAAGAAATTGTGCGGTGAAAATGGAATATCTTCGAGGATACTTCATCTTGCTGAGCCTGTTGTATGCGACTCACTCACTTACATTTTCAATCTGTGCCTCACAAAGAAAGTGTTTCCTCAACGACTGAAAACAGGCTTAGTGGTACCAGTACCTAAAAAAGGTGATATTAATGTCGTCACAAACTACCGGCCGATTTCCCTACTATCAGTCATAACTAAACCTCGTGAACGACACATGTATAAACATATTCTTTCTTCACTGAACAGCTACAATCTTATGAAAACCAATCTGGATTTCGACCCAAACACTCTTGTCAATCCTTGTTGACTAAGATTACCGAAATCTGGCATTCTAATATCAACTGTGAAAAAATAAATGGAGTATTATTAATCGACCTTTACAAAGCATTTGACACAATTGACCACTCGTTGCTGATACAAAAGCTTGCGGTGTACAAATTTAATCCAAAAGTGATCACATTAATAAAATCATTCCTTGAAAACAGAACACAACGAGTCTTATACAATAATGTGCTCTCTAAATCATACACCACTACAATGGGTGTCCTGCATGGCTCGATACTAGGACCCTTACTCTTCAGCATCTTCATCAATGACCTGCCCTTGTCATTGCCACATGACGATTGTCTTATGTTTGCTGATGATACCACAGTAACAGTAGCTGGCACAGACATTAACACTGTTCAGTCTGTTTTACAGCATCACCTGGACATTGTACAAGCTTTGTGCACTATTAATAGTATGTCCATTAATAAAAACAAAACTCAATCTTTGATTATCTCAACCCGCCAAAAGATTCTGCAATGTCAGCCAAATACGTTATCTTTATCTCTAGACGGAGAACGTATTAAGCAAGTTACGGACCACAGCCTGTTGGGTGTGGTCATCGACCAGTCTCTAAGCTGGAAGTCACATGTCTATTTCAAGAACTCACAAAAATTGTTTCAACTCTAAAAAATCAAACATTTTTTATGTTGTTGTTGTTGTTTTGACGAGGTGGAGAGCGGGCACTTAACAGCTGACCATTATTGCCTCTTCTTGTTCCATCTTGGTCTACCCTGTTCAACCTGAAATTTGGTTATAATTGGGGTATTTAGTGTCACTTTATTTTTTAATTTTGTATTCAATTTAAATAGCTATTGTCTTTAGCAGTTGCTGATTTTAATTTATATTAGTATTTGTCCATTTTATTTTCTCTTTTGTATTGTTTATTGATAACTATTGTGGCCTAATGGATATGAACGCAGTTTCTTAATCCAGATATACCAGGTTCGAAACCTGCTGCAGGCGGTTTGGTAGCAGATCGCTTTGTGTGGATTTTTAACAAGGTATAAGAGCCGTACCGTTCAGAAAGCAATGGCAAACTACTGAATGAAAAAAATTGCCTAGAAAAATCACAAACAGCCAATAAAAGCTGGGGTTGATTGCCACGTCCTGTAAAAGGATAAGCAACTAACTATTGTCCTTTACACTTGGTTTTAATTTGTATTAGTATTTGTTCTTTTTTTTTTTCTTTTTAATACCTTGTTGTCTTTCCTTGTCCTATGAGTAGTTAGTAAGTTTCTTTTTGTTGTTGTTGTGTTTTTTTGTTTTGTTACTAACCTTATATGATTCCCTTTGTTTTATGTATATATCTTTTAAGTATTGATTGGGCATCTCTTGGGGCATCTATACTTAAAACCTTATCACCTGTCAAGTCTATATTGTGATTTCTATAGTAAGTTTTTAATTCAAGCCTTTGTTGTTCATACTTTTTACAGTGGATCAGGTAGTGGTCTATGTCATTCTCTTCCTGACATTCTTGGCAGTGTGGTTCTTCTATCATAAAGTATGCTGCACCGAGACGGAGACGCCACAGTTTTTTGTTTGATGGTATCTTCAATTCTTCTCTGACCTGGCACGTCCTCGTTGGTTCTTTCAGCAGTTTGAACGCATGTCTGCCGTTTCTACTTTTCTTCCATGTTGTCTTCCATTCCTCGTTTATAGTTATCTTCACTTGACTCTTGATCTCCGACCTTCCCAGTCCTGCTCTTATATTGTTTTTACTTATTCTTCCATTCTTGGACTAAGATTAAATTATTGGAGTAAAGTAGCACAAGAAGTGACCTACCTAGCACATAAAGCATTTGTCAAAAACCAACCAAGTGTATGGGACGTCCCCTTAAATAAAGATAGATATCCAACAGGGTGGAGAACTATAGAAGACCTAACGCAGTTCAAAGAACTATCAAATACAATTAAAAATACGAGGGAAGGTCAAAAAGTAATGCCTCCTATTTTTTATGTATGTAAATACTGCATCGGTGTGCAATTTGTAAATTTAGCAGGATTCCTCAAACACTCTTCTGCACTGTATAGCATTACCAACCTGTTTCAATAACAGGTGGCACCACTGTAACAGTTTAAAAATGGCTGCCAAAGACGTTCGGTTAAAACAACGTTATGTCATAGAATTCCTCAATGCTGAAGGCGAGACCCCAATTCGCATCCACGAACGTTTGAAGAATGTTTGTGGAGATTCAACAGTGGATGTTAGCACTGTCCGATGTTGGATACATCATTGTGATGAAGCTGAAGTAGGTCAATCCTCAATGGCTGATGCAAAGCCGACTGGCTGTCCGTCTACCGCAGTGACTCCACACAACATTCATCGAGTTGATGGCATCATTCGTGGTGACCGTCGGGTAACACTGGATGAACTTTCTTCCATGTTGTCCATTAGTAAAGGCAGTGTCCAGAACATCATTAAATACCTGGGTTATTCAAAAGTTTGTGCACGGTGGGTACCCAGAATGTTGACAGACAGACATAAAGAAACAAGGAAAACCATAGCCATCAACCTCCTGCACCGTTACGAAACTGAAGGAGAAGAGTTTTTATCGAATATTGTGACAGGTGATGAGACTTGGGTTCATTTTTTTGAACCAGAATGCAAGAGGCAGTCAATGGAATGGCATCACACAACATCACCGACAAGAAAGAAGTTCAAAAGTTCACCATCTGTAGGGAAAGTTATGGCCTCCGTGTTTTGGGATGAAAAGGGTGTGATTCTTCTCAACTTCTTGGAACAGGGAAACACGGTGAATGCAGACAGTTACATTGAAACTTTGAAGAAGCTTAGAGGTCGTCTTCTTTGAAGAAGCTTAGAGGTCGTCTTCGGCGACTTTACCCATTAAAAGATCAGAGAACTGCACTACTGTTGCACGATAATGCCACGCCACACACCGCTAAACGCACCATTGATGCGATTGCAGAATTTGGCTGGACATTATTACCACATCCCCCTTTCAGTCCTGATCTTGCACCTTCTGACTTCCATCTGTTTGGACCACTGAAAGAAGATCTTCGCGGACATCACTTTGAGGACACCGAGACCCTTAAATGCGCCATACGCCAGTGGTTTAGGAAAAAGGACACAAATTTTTACCATGCGGGGATACATGCCCTTGTGAGAAGATGGATAAAAACTGTAACAAATAACGGAGACTACATTGAGAAATAAATTTTTGAAGTTCAGACTTGGGGCTACATTTCAATGTGAATTTTATCTGTTTTCTTGCCTATTGAATGAAATTAAAAATTATGAGGCATTACTTTTTGACCGTTCCTCGTAGTAATAAATACAGAAGCAAAATACCACCCTGGGAACTAAAAACACTAATCATAGACTACTCAATTACTGAAAAGATCAAACTAAACATAGAAGATAAGGAAGCCAAAATGATAAGTAGAAAGTTCATAGATCAACTAACTAAACAAAGTCTGGCCATCTACACTGATGGATCCAAGAATATTAGATTATTGCAGCTAATATTTAAGTATTATGGAATTATTTAACTATTGATTCAAATATTTGTATAATTTAGGAATTGTAGTGGGAAAAAAAAGATTAAAATAAAATAAACCAAAAACCATAGATTACTAGTAATAATAATCAACCATCAAATTAAAAAGAGTAGTAGCAAATTAAAAGACAGGGAAAAATGCCAACGATAACCAGGGCATTGTCCGGGGAAGGAAAAGCGTAGGCCAAGACATCTGAAAAGGACAAAACACCAAACCTGACAGAAAAAAACAGGACCACGAACCCTAAAATCAGAGACACAGAAATAAAGGACAGGATAGAGACAATAATTGAAAAACTGGAAGGAGGCTCAGAAGTAAAAACAACAAAAAGCATAATCAATAAAGGCGAAAACTCAGGAACCAGGACAGCGAACAAAAAGATAGGACCCAGGGAAGATGACAATCAGGACAACCAGAAAAACACAACCAAAAGAAGTCATGAAACCAGAGGAGAAAACAAAGAAGACACCAACGGAAAGGAAACCCCCAAAAAAGTGAAAATAACACAAATAGCTGGAACGGAAGCCACGCTTAGATCTCTCCCGGACGACAAAATCCTGGTGATCCTGGAAAAGTAATTGACAAAATAGCCATTGCCAAAATACAAAAACAAAACAGTGGAATAATGCTAACACTAAATGAAACCGAAAAAACCAAAACTTTACTACAAGAACTGCAGGAAAAACCAAAATTGTTCCAACTGGCCCACAACATCAAAATACAAATAGAAATGTCAAAAGAAACCAGAAAATGTGTTGTAAAAGGTATAAACCCAACCCTGTCAGGTGAGGAAGTGTTAAAGAATCTGTCCAAACAGAACCCAGATTTAAAGCTGGTGCACGTAGAGCGAATAAAAGTGAAAGGGAGTATAGTAACCCCAGTGATAATAATAACAACAGAAGGGAGGGAACCCCCCAAGACAGTATTATTTGGAAAAACCAAAAAATAACACAGAAGCCTTCATTCCCCCAGTTTTGCAGTGCTCCAACTGCATGAAGTTTGGCCATGGTCGACACAGTTGCAGGGGGAAGGCAGTATGTAGGTTTTGTGCTGGGGCACACCCTTTCACGCAGTGTGAGAAGGCTAAGTCAGATACTGACTATAAAAAGGATAATGCAAACAGAAAATGCATTAACTGCAAAGGGAACCACAGCGCCAGGTTCCAGGGCTGCCCAGTTTATCAGCAGACCAAAAAAGCACTGAAGGAATCTATAACAACCAAAACCCCTTTCAAAACAGTCATTAAAGAGATAAAGGAAAACAATACATATACGAGCACTAAGGTAATAACAGAAATTAAGAGTGTGCAAGAGGAAGTTAAAATGATTAAATCACAGTTGGCAAAAGAAAGTAAGAACCAGGTAGAAAGTAACAAAACAGTACCAAAAAACCAGTCGGATGATTCAACTACATCCTCGGAAGGTACGAATGCACTGAAAAGTGCAGAGGCAATGCTTCAAGAAATGAAAGCCATACAACACCAAATTGCCCAGGATGTAGTTAAATTGTCAGCACTAAAAGAAGAAAATGAAATGATACTAGTTAAACTATCTGAACTGAAAGAGGATAATGAAATAACACTAAAAAGGATAGAAAATCAGAGACGGGAGATTAACATAGACAGAGAAGCAATAGAAAAGGAAAGTGGCAAAGAAAAACATTTTTTATGTCCGCACTCTAGACTTATATTCTATTATGCACATATTCAAAGTCACCTTTCTTATTGCTCAAATATCTGGAGTCGCTGTGGCTTGTTGTTTTTGAAACGCCTAGAATTCCTACATAAAAGGGCGCTACGACTTGTTTGCCTGAATGATCATTCCCAGTGCTCAGCTATTTTCACAGCTGAATGTTCTTTCTCTTAAAAAATTCTTCTTCTTCCAAGATCTCCTGTTTGTGCATCAAATTTTACACGGCAGAACGCCTTCATACTTGCAAATGTTCTTTCGCTATAAATACTGCTCATATTTTATACGTGGCGACCTACTTTTGGACCTTGCAAAACCTTGAACCTTGAACCTTCCGAAGTTGTTTTAGTTATGCAGGTGCTTTAGCATGGAATTCTCTACCCAAGTCTGTCAAAACTGATAATTACATCTCATTCAAAAGACATCTGCATTCACATGTCATGACATCTTGTACACACATTTAACGACAATTCTGTTTCAGTTATTTCAATGTTTCCACGAGCATTTAACTGTCATTGTAATATTTTCAATTTTAAATTGAATTTTTTATATTAAGTAGCTTTATTGCTCTCTCTCTCTCTCTCTCTCTCTCTCTCTCTCTCTCTCTCTCTCTCTCTCTCTCTCTCTCTCTCTCTCTCTCTCTCTCTCTCTCTCTCTCTCTCTCCCTCTCTCTCTCTCTCTCTCTCTCTCTCTCTCTCTCTCTCTCTCTCTCTCTCTCCCTCTCTCTATGTGCGTGAATAACTATGAGTAAATGTACTTGTGTATGCTCAGTTTCTGATTGTGATGATAATATTAATGAATCCTGTCTGAAGTTGTTAATATTTTTATTTTAATTTGTAAAACGCTGAAAATTGTATTGCAGGGCAGAAATGTAAAAAGGCAATTATGCCTATATCTTTAAACTGATGAAATAAAGATTTCATTCGTTCGTTCCTATGGTCAGTGATGACTGAAAGAGATTCTATTATGTCTTATTACTAACAGTTTTATTTTTGTCTGAAACAGTGGCAGTTCCACACAACCCAAATGAACTGTCAGTAGCCACGGCAACTGGGCTGAAAGGAAGTAACACATCACTGGCCAGTGACTCCTCAAGTGAGAAGGAAAAGGAAGCAGCAAAGAAGGATGGGAAAATAGTGACCAGGTTGGTAGCTGTTGCTTTCAGAAACAGGTCTGTATCCATTTATCTGAAATCGTCAGGGACAGCTGTGTTTCAGAAACCTGATTATTCTAGTTTCCAGATGTCGCCTAAAAGTAGCTCAAAGTCACCCCAAAAAAAAACTTGATATTTTCAGAATATTTCGGGTTTTGGGTGTTCAGAATGAAGGATACAGACTAGTATCTGATCTTGATCATGTCAATTTTTGATAATTCATTTATATCTGACCTTATCATTTCAGTATTTGATGATTCAATCAGATCTGATCTAGGTCATATCAATACTTGTTGGTTCATTCAGATCTGACCTTGATTATATCAATATTTGATGATTCATTCAGACCTGACCTTGATCATGTCAGTATTTGATGATTTATTCAGGTCTGATCTTCATCATGTTAGCATTTGATGATACATTCATGCAGTTGGGTTGTCTAACTGTGGCAGAAGTTGGTGATCATGAGTATCCAAAGATATCTATCACTTTTTCTCTGTGGTATCGACCAGGTGATATACTTTTTATTTATTCTTTTTTTTCCTCGGATGCCTTACTTAGCTCTTTCTTTTCTTTCCCCGACGAAGTCCTTGTGGCCGCAATGTAGCTAATTTTATTTGCTTTTTGCCATAGTAAGACACATTACCTTTTTCAATATTTTAAAAATAAACCCATTGTTCTCAGTGGTAGGATTTTCTCATATGTTCTGTCCCTGGGAGACTCTCTGTCACGTGCAACAGTTTGACTAACATTACAAGGCAAATAGAATAACACAGACAATAGAAAAATATTTTTATATCAGATCAGCTATCATCTTCACATTGAAGGTCAGCTCCAACATCTTCTGTCTTTTTTAATGGAACACACTGACAGACTCTTTCCTGTCTATTTCTTGATGCTATCTTCCCACTCACAGCGCTGTCTTCCTCTTGCACGTTTCACTTCAACTCTTCCTTCCAGTATGGTTTTCTGCAAGGTGTTATGTCTTTTAATATGACTGAAATATTTTAACTGTCAAACTTTGATCTAATTTATTATTTCTCTGTTCATTTCTGTCCTTTTTAGGACCTCTTTGTTTTCTTCTCTTTCCATGAGATGCACAGCCATTCTTTTGGATATCTACATCTCAAGGGCCTCAATTCATTTTTCAGACTGCTCGTTCATTGTCTGTGTTTCAACACTGTACAGTAATGAAGGGTATATACAACATTTGATGACTGTCATGTTTAATTTGTGTTATTTGTTTGAATGTTACATCTGCCTTATGTTGTTGAATGTAGCTTTCACCACTCCTGCTCTCTTCTGGACTTTTGTTTCATGTCTGCTATCCTCTGTCATTACCAGACTGCCCTTGACTTACAAAGAGGCTCCATTCCGATGTTCATAAGTCAATATGATTTAAGTCGAAGATCTCTATATACTATTTGAACCATAAGGATGTGTTAACAGTTAACTTGCCTGAATCATAACATATGTAGGTCTGTTTTGTTATATTTTAAAACAAATTTTACTGTTTGTTTATATTGAAATTATACAATGTACAAATTATAACATAATACATTGTACAAAATATAACATAATAGCATTGATGGGATGACCATCAAACGTATGTGACCATAAGTCACATACGTCATAAGTCAAGGACAATCTGTGTATGAGCAAGATTTGAGGAACTTTTGACTTGTTCTAGTATCTTCTCAGTTATTCTTATTTTCAGTTGATTTATCATCTAGTTTGCTAATTATCATTGTTTTAGTTTTCTTAGTGTTAATGTCCAACCTTTGACTGACGGAGTGGCTAAGAGGTATGGCGTCTGCCTCGAATTCTAAAGGAAATTTTTTTTTTAGAACCAGTGAGTAGTGAGATCGGATGCCTAGCCATCTTGGATAAGGGCGAAAAAATAGGAGGTCCCGTGTGCAAGTTGTGCATGTTAAAAAATCCCTCTGCAGTTGGAAATCGTAAAAAGTAGGCCATAAGGCCCGCTGCCGTGGCAAAATTTAAAAATTAGAAACCTACCCACTACAAAAATATTTATAGAATGTGTGATTCCTGCATACACACATTGAGATTCTCGCAGGTACTGAGATCCTCCTTGTGTGATCTAAGGGAGGAGATTGGAGCACTGATGGAGTTGTCCATGCGCAATGAAGATGGTCCTTAAAACCAAAAACAAATGAATGTCCAACCCATATTCATGGATGATGCTGTTTACTTTCTGCAATAGTTTTTGCAATTCTTTCTCCCTTTCAGCTAACAATTGTATCATCTGCATATCTATGGTTGTTCATTGATCTTCTACTGATGCTTATTCCTGATATTTCCTCTGTGCAGTTTAAAATTATTTTTTTGTAGATGCTAAATCCAATGGGACACTACGCATCCTTGTCTCACTGCTCCAAATAGTGATACTTCATTAAAAGGTCTGACCGAAAAATGCTGTGTGAAATGATGTGCCTGAGAAAAATGACTGCCTAGACATGATAGGACTGAATAAAGATGATGATTTGCGAACATGTTTGGTGCACAACCACATAATTCATGAATAGAGGTGCAGAGAATGAGATGGTTTGGCTTTCTGGTTAAAATGCATGAAGTCTACCAGTAGCTCAAGCCTTTGTTCCCAGACCTTAGAAAACAGGCTGTGCAGATTCCAAAATAAGAAATGGCTTGACAGAATAGCTGCAGGGAGATAAGAGTGAAATCAAAAGAGTTAAAAGCCAGTTGATAGCATTATAAGGTAGTTCTGAGATAAGAGTGAAATCAAAAGAGTTAAAAGCCAGTTGATAGCATTATAAGGTAGTTCTGAGATGAGAGTGAAATCAAAAGAGTTAAAAGCCAGTTGATAGCATTATAAGGCAGTCCTTGTTCTGGAATTCCCAGAGTAAAAGAAATAGAGAGCGACGAAAAGAGCACATGGATAAGGGGGTTGGGGCGCAGGCATGAAGGGGGTAAAGAAGATATTGAAAGACCTAGAATGGAGAGCACAACACAATTAGGCTTGGCATGTATTTGTTGAGTGTCTATGCTCCATGGGGAGCTGAAAGGTTGTGAAGAGTTAAATTGCTTTATTGAACTCAACCGCCTCCCTCAGATTGCCATCCAGTGCTTCAAAGAACAGTACTGCAACTTATGTGGGCCGACTGGAGAAGCTAGACACGACAGAGATCAGAGATCTGCTGCTATGTTTGCTACATGTACTAAAGCACTTACCTGAAGGTAAGTGGTAGACATCTTCCTTTATAATTTTCTTGTGATGTCCTATAACTAACGACATTTTCAGCAACAACAGCAGAATGGTTACAACATCAAGTGGCAAGACCCGAAGCCTGTAGCAATAAAAGCAACACTATTGCAATCATAATTGTTTCTTTTTTTGGGTACAATTCATTATTTCATCTCCACAGTCCATGAGTCCAGTGTTTTTTCATATAGACATTACCATAGTCACACTTGTGTATGGGGGGGGGGGGGGGGTAGGGGGGGGGGGGGGGGGGGGGGGGGGGGGGGGGGGGGGGGTGGGGGGTGGGGGGGGGTGGAGGTGGTTGTGGTGGGGGGGGGGGGTGGGGGGGGGGGCGGCCGGCGGGGGGGGGGGGTGGGGGGGGGGGGGGCGGGGGGGGTGGGTGGGAGGTGGGGGGGGGAGGTTGAAGCCCTCTCATGCTATGTGCTCATTGTTTTGAGATCACTGTATTTCCATTTATTCAACCATCAGTCCATAATATTTAGTTTTGTCATGTAAGGAGCCCCTTTTAGATATACCCACATACAACTGCTAAGAGTACATGAATGTGCACACACACACACACACATATTTACACACATATTATGTCCAGAGTGTCCTATAACTTTTTTGTGTTTGGGTGTTATTCTTGAGTTGTTAATTGGTACCATATTTTTTTTTTAAACAGACATCCTCCTGGGCTGGTTCAACAACTCTTCAGAGAATGACATTATTGACTTCTTCTCTGTGATGAAGTGAGATGAGTGTGTTAGTTTTTGTTTTGTTTTGTTTCTTATTTTTGCATATTTATCTGTCTGTTTTCTTTGTTTTTGAAGAATTATATATTTTTTTTATTGGAAGAATGATAGTTTTTTTTTTTTTATCAACTGATCACATGTATTTTCTATTTGAACGTAAGAAATGTCCTATTTCTTGTTTAACGTAGATATTATTACTGTACAGTTTCCGTGTTGATAGACAGATGGTTTTCTCTTACACAACTGTCGTGGAATGCTCATTACCTTTTTCTAGACTATTAAATTAGTTTTTCTATTTTAATGGCTTTTTAAGTTCGGTTTAATTTATTTGTGTCTTTTCAAGCATATTGTTTCCCCGATGAAGACTTACTTGGCTGTAATGTTGGTTATATTGTCTTTGTGGTTATTTAAAAACTATTGCTTATCTATTTGTGTTATATTTGCTGGTAGTGTGAATAAAACAAAAACTATCATTGGCAGTAAGCTAGAAAGTATTTCAGTGCTATTCATTCATAAACCCTCCACTCCCAAAGGAGCATAGGCCTTCAACAAACACATGCCAAGTCCTCCTGTCACGTGCCATCATCTCAAGTTCTTTCCACGTTCTCCTCATCATTTTCACCTCTGTTTCCAGCTCTCTTCTTCATGTGCTTCTTGGTCTACCTCTGCCTCTCTTGCCCTGGGGGTTCCAGAAAAAGGACTGCCTTGTAATGCTATCAACAGGTTTCCTCAGTGTGTGTCCTATCCATCGCCATCGTCTTCTTCTCATCTCTTGTTCCACTGGCACTTGTCTAGTTCTTGTCCTCATTTCCACGTTGGTAACCTTGTCATACCATTTTAATCCCTCTATTCTACGCAAGCACCCATTTATGAAAGTCTGTAGCTTTTTGGTTGTTGTCTTTGTTGTTCTCCATGTCTCAGAGCCATACAATAGGACTGACTTCACATTTGAGTTGAAGATTCTTATTTTGGTGTTGGATCCGATTTCTCTTGATCTCCATATATTTCCCAATGCAATGAAAGCTCCTCTTGCTTTTTGTATTCTTAGTTTGATATCACTGTCTGTCCCTCCAACTTTGTCTATATTGCTGCCAAGATATGTGTACGATTCTACATCTTGTATTGGTGTTTCTTCAAGTTCAACCCTGTTATCATTACCTGCATTTATTCTCATTATTTTTGTCTTTTCCCTGTGTATTTTCAGACCCAATTGCTATGACCTCTCATCGAGTGTTTTCAATTTGTCCTGCATCTGATTACAGTTATGGGACAGAAGAGCCAAGTCATCAGCAAAATCCAGATCATCCAACTGCTTAGATAGAGTCCACTGGATTCCATTTCTGTTGTGTGTTGTCGATGATCTCATAACCCAGTCTATTGCTAGTAAGAAAAGAAATGGAGACAAGAGGCATCCCTGTCGCACTCCTGTTCTTATCCCAAACGGTTCTGTAAGCTGTCCTTCGTGAAGAACTCTGCATGTCATGTCTTCATATGTTTTCTTTATTAAATTAATGATCTTCAGGGGAACTCCATAATGCCTCATCAATTTCCAAAGTGATTCTCTGTCTACACTGTCAAATGCCTTTTCGTAGTCCACAAATCCGATGTATAGTGGTGAATTCCATTCCAGACTTTGTTCAACTATTATTCTCAAAATGGCTATCTGGTCTGTACATGATCTGTTTTGTCAAAAACCTGCTTGTTCATCTCTCAGTTTCTTGTCTATGGACTCTTTTAATCTCTCAAGGATAATCCTTGTTTAATACTTTTCCTGGCACTGATAGTAACATTATTCCTCTATAATTTGTGCACTCTTGTAAATTTCCCTTCTTAGGCAACTTAACCAGATATCCTTCCTTCCATTCTGCTGGTATCTCTTCCTTTTCCCAGACTTTACAAAGTAATTTATATAACATCTCTGTAGCCGTGTCGATATCTGCTTTGATGGCCTCTGCTGGAATGCCATCAGGTTCCAGACGCTTTTCCATCTCTTAGAAGCTTTATGGCTTTCTTTATTTCTTCCTTCGTTGGTCTTTCACCGTTAATTTGTAGCTCTTCTTCTGCTGGCTGGATGTCCGGGGGGTTTTGTGGAGCTGGTCTATTGAGAAGGTCCTCAAAATATTCTGTCCACCTCTTCATTTGCTCTTGTATATTGCTGAGCAGTTTTCCATTCTTGTCTTTTATGAGGCAACTTGTTTGCTTGTATTTCCCTGTTAGCTTCTTTGTGCTGCTATACAGTTCTCTCATATTTCCTTTGGCTGCAGCATCTTCTGCCTCTCTTGCCAACTCCTCAATATACTTCCTCTTGTCTCTTTTGATACTTCTTTTTACTTCTTTGTTTGCTTCTGTGTACACTTCTTGAGCCTTGGCTTTGGAACTTCTGGTTTTGCTTGTGTTTAAATCTGCTTTCTTGTTTTTTTTCTGTCTTTTTGTTGTCGTTCCATTTTCCCCAGTATTTCTTCACATGTCTCATTCCATACAGTTTTGATTTGCTGCCAATAGTCTTCTGTATTCTCTACATCTTCCAGCTGTTGGAGCACTTGGAATTTGTTGGATATTGTGACCGCAAATTTGTCTCTTGTTTCTTGATTTCTTAGATGTCCTACATTAAATTGTTGTCTATAATTTTGCATTGTTGCATATCTCTTGAGTTTCATTTTTACTTTGGCTATCAGAAGGTGGTGATCTGATGCCACATCTGCTCCTCTATATACCTTTACATTTTGCAATGATGATCTAAACTTCTTGTTTATGCATATATTATCAATCTGATTTTCTGTTCTATGGTCTGGTGATATCCATGTTGCCTTGTGTATTCTCTTATATGGAAACATGCTTCCTCCTATAGCCAGTACATTTGAAGCACAGAAGTTTGAGAATAGTTCCCCATTTTCATTCATTATTCCTAGCCCATGTTTTCCCATGACTTCTTCAAAGCTGGATTGACTGTACCTATCTTTGCATTCATGTCACCCATCAAAATTGTGATGTCTCTTCTTTTTACTTTTTCCATAATTTCCTGTAGTCTAATATAAAATGCTTCTTTCACAGACTCTTTATCATTAGTTGGTGCATAACATTGGATGACATTTACATTTATTTTCTTTTTAGCTGTTTTAAAAGTAGCTGTTATTATTCTGGGTCCAACAGCTTCCCATTCAATGAGTGCTTTCTGTGCTGCTTTAGATAACATAAGAGCTACCCCTTCACTGTGGTGTGAACTTTCGTCTTCATGTCCTGAGGACAGCACCAATTCACCTGTGATGAGTTTCTTCTTGTCTACCCCCTTCCACTTTGTTTCACACATTCCCAGAACATCGATTTTATATTCCCTCATTTCTGCTGCTACTTGTGCCACTTTCCCTTGTTTGTTTAATGTCTGAACATTCCAGGTGCCAAATCTGGAAGTTCACCTAAAAGAAAGAAGGTTAGTCAGTAACACAGACTCCTTTCAGCTTTCTCTGTGTTGCATCATACGCCTCCCGCGAGAGGACCTTCCCCTGTCTTGGATGGCTGTGTTTTATTTTCCTTAATTGACTTGTCCATGTTTGTTGAAGTTTTTTGTGGTTTAGATTTTTTACAGGATAGAGTAACCAGCCCCATGCCCAACCCTCCTTAGTCGCTTTCTACGACATGCATGGCAGGGAACAGTGTTACTATTCTTTGCTCCCCTTTCGGGCCCCGGTAACACACTGGTGATTTCACTGCTATATAGATTACATATTATTTTGTGCCTGTGAGTCAGAGACAATGAACAAACAGATGGAAAAGAAATTGAAGGCAACAGCTGTGGTTTTCTAAGAAAGATGCACTGGATACCTTGGACAACCAGAAGATCAAATTAGAAATCCTCAAAGAAACAGAAGAAATCAACTAATCAACTGGGCAGTTAAAGTTCATTAGAAAAGATAACTTAGAGAATCTGGTAATGACTGGTAAATTCAACTCAGAGAGAAGAAGAAGGAAGACAGAAAGATAATACCTCAGCAAACTGGCCATATGACATGGGAAGAGATTCAAGACACCAGAGACCGTGGGGAATGGAGACACATAATCGCAAGTGCCAGTTGATGCAGCACTTAATAAATGAATGAAAACATCATTACAGTAATATTTAGCCATTACTATTTTTATGAGAGCGCCAAGTGACAGGATGGTTACAGTGCTTTCTTCTTGAGACAAAGTTATCAGTTATTAAACCAGATAACGTCACGCTTCAGTCTACATAGATGTAAATGGGTACCAGACTGTGCTCTTGAGTTATTGAAGGCAGTGGCAGCGAGGAAGGGAACTGGTCACCCCATCTCATAAAGCTGAGACCTAGTATAGTGAAGTCTCTAACACTTCTCTGACCTATGGTAGTATCTGCTAATGGGCCACCTTTATGTTTATGATCAAGGACCAGTAGATTCAATGGTGTTAATGATCCTAACGTCTTGAACTTGTCCAGATTATAATCAGCTATTTAAAAGAATTAATTAATTAGTAAAAAATCTGATTACATAGATTTAATCTTCTTAGGGGGTCTAATTGGATAAGCGGTTAGAGCGCTTTCTTCTCACATCGAAGTTACCAGGTTAAAAACCTGGAAGAGTCATGCTCCAGTCTTCCCAGCTGAAAATGGGTACTTGATGCAGCTAATGAGTTAGGGAAGGCAAAAATGCAGCAGAGAAGGGAAATGGTCACCCCCACCTCATTAAAAAAACAAAGCTGGACCTAATATGGTAAAGTCTCAAACACTTCACTCCCCTACAGCAGTATCTGCTATGGGATTACGTTCATATTTTTTTTTTTAACACATTAACTACCGAATTGAAAAACACACTGTGGCCGAATTAAATGTTTTCCACATTTTCATCCTGTAGGTGTTTGCACAAAGTAAGCTGTAGTTTTTGTAATTGTTTACAGATTTTTATGAATTACACGTCATTTTAAATATAAATGAATGTACTATTACAATAAACACTGGTTGTAACTCTAATAGAGGTTGTTGCTATTTAACGGCCCTCCGATGGCCGAGGACTTGCAATATTTTCACAATTATAACTGCTTGCGCCCCATCTCTATCAAAATCACAATTTCAATCAATGTGCACACCGTTATATGAACATAATATCAATTTTCCAGTGTTCTACAACAACCATGCTTTGGGAATTTGTTTTCCGGTGGCAACTTAAAATCTCAAACCAGATCAGAGAGTGTTTCAGTAAATTTTTCATTTGTTTTATTACTAAAATTAGATTGGCGCTCTGAGCGGCTTGCGGTCCAAATGTGATTATTTTGTGAGCTGCTGACAGCGGCTTGTGGTAGTTAATGTGTTAAACACAATAGTAATACATCTTACCAGGTAGCTGTCTTTCCTTACTTTATGTTTTCATTATAGGCATGCATCTAATTGTGTTACTTATGTCTTTTACAGTCTGTGTCTTCAGCATTTCCAGTATCAAGGACGCAAGAAGATTGTTACTTTGAGGTATGTTTTGTGCACACCGAGATTCACAAAAATTATTTTGAATTTAATCACCTTTGACAGATTAGTGCACAGAGGTACCTTTTTTTTCTATCACAGATAATTTTTTAATTCCTTTTCTATTTGCAAACCTCATCTCTCAGAATGAACTGTGATCTTGATTGAGAGGGTGTAGATCATATATGGGGAATGAGTCCATTATTTTAAGTTTGCATTTTTTTGGGTAATCTGTTGAATATATTTTTGAGCACTTTCCTATGTAGGCAGTATTGACAGGTTGTGTTATCCATTCACTATCTTTTCTAAATGAGAAAATTACAGTCTGTGGTAGGGAAATTATTTGCAAGCTAAATAATGGTTCTCCTGAGAAAGTTTAGTATGAAGGACTTACAATATTTATAATGATATGTAAGGAAATGGCAATAGATATATGTGCAGATAATAATGGAAAGGTTTACTTCTTCCTCATTCTAGTATGATTGGAGGACAGAAGTCTTCTACTATGCCAACTCCTCTAACTAATCAGAGTCGGCGGCCTGTCAGTCTGTCATCTCAAAGAACTCCTAGCCAGTATGGAGACTTGATATCTGAAGGATTTCATAGTAAGTATCACATGAAATTTTCAATGATTTGATCAAAGAAAGTATCTGAGAATACATCGTTGCCCTTCTGTTATTGGGGCCCAAAATGGCAGTAAAGAATAGTAACAGTGTAACATCACAGGCACGTGGTTGAAGGGGACTGAGGAGTGTTGGGCATGGGAGCCAGCTACACCATGCTGTAGAAACTTAGTCAAAAAAACTTTAGCAGCATGAATAAGTCATCCAAAGCAGGTCATTCAAGTAGGTCATTCAAGATAGAAGGTCTTCTGTTACAAGAACACAGGAAAACTGCACAGTGGCAGCAGAAATGCGAAACTATAACACTGACACACTGGCGGATCTAGGACTTGTCAAAGAGAGAGACGTTACATCAGAATAGCCCCCCCCCCCCCCCTTTCCAATATTTACCCATATTGTCCCGCCACGTAGAATTACTTGCAAACTACATTCTTAACCTGTAGGGTACTTACCATTGTCCAATACCAGACATGTTTTAATTCATCCGTCATCCAATCTAAAAATTACTTGCATTTAAATCCCAAGTTGGGAGAAATTACTGGAGCAGTTGATATGAAATAAAGGTTTTCAAAGTCCCAAGGGAGGGGCGATCACCCTGTTGCCACCCCCTTAGATCCGTCAGTGCACTGACATTCTATGACTATGTAGAACAAGATTAAAGAGAATAAAAAGAAATTGACATTGAGTACAGGAAAAATGGTGCTATCCTCTGGATGTGAGAGAAAGTGCGTCTAACAATGAAAGTGTGGCTCTAATGCTGTCAGAGGATGTATAGGAGGTACTAATAGAATGAGGAGCAATGTGGCCAAGACTAATATTTGCAACCAACAGAAAATAAAGATGATCATCATTCATTGTTATGCACCAACTAATGATGAAAGAAGAATCTGTGGTAGAAGAATTTTACATCAGACTTCAAAATATCATGGATAGAAAGAGAAGAAACATGGCTTCACTATCTTGGTAGATACAGACAGCATCAGTTCTGAACAGATCATGGGAAGTCATTGACTTTGGATAGTGAGCAAAAAGTGGTAAAGTATTCAAAAATGTGTCTGCTTTAAATCAGGATGATAGGAGAAAACATGTTTCCACACAGAAGAATAAATAAAGAAACTTGGACATCACCAGGCCACAGCATAGATAATCACATTGTTTGTATTTGCAAAAACAAGAAGTTTAGATCACCATTACAAGATAGTAATCTTCTACATACAAAAGTAGATGTAGAATCAGACCACCATCTTCTGTTAGCCAAAAGGTTCTTTCATCAGTTCCACATTAAATAATCTTGCCATACCATCTCATGCCTTCTCTTCCACACAAGTGCTTATTTATGAAAGTCTGTATCTTCCTTATTGTCATTTTTGTTGTTCTCCATGTTTTACAGCTATACAATAGGACAGGTGACATTTAAGTTGAAGATTCTTCTAGTACTCTTCTTCTTCTCCTTCTCCCGCACCCCCTTTTTCCACTTCTTAATGAAGCATGGAGCTACTTATGCAGCTGATCAACTTGCAGGAAGCCTGTGCCCTTGGAGTGGTGGTTTGTGTAGCAGTTTTTTTAATGTGTTGAGGTTGCCAGCCTCGTGCACAACCTCATTAGTTGCTTCTTACGGCATGCCCGAGGGAGTAGTAGTCAAATTCTTTGTCCCCTCCGAGGTCACCAATGTGGAACTGATGACAGGAACCAGACAAGTGCTAGTGGAAGAAGAGATGAGAAGAAGATGCTGGCGATGGATAGGACACACATTAAGAAAACCTGTTGATAGCATTACAAGGCAGTCCTTGTTCTGGAATCCCAAGGGAAAGAGAGACAGGTAGACCAAAAAACTCATGGAGAAGAGCACTGGAGACAGAAGTAAATATGAGGAAGATTGGAAAGAACTTGAGCTGATGGCACAGGACAGGAGGACTTGGCATGTGTTTGTTGAATGCCTATGCTCCTTGGGGAGCTAAAGGGTATTGATAGATCAAAGACCCACCCCCCCCCCCCCCTCTCCCCCCCCCCCCCCCCCGAGGAACTGCACGGACATTCTTCTAGTATTGGGGATTTTAAAATATCCAGCTTTATTGTTGTTGTTGATCAGAATTGACGTCACTGCACTCTGGGCAAACCCATAGGTGCTCAGTCTCCCTCAGCAAATGTCGAAGGGTATGAATGCTAGTTGTTCCTGTAGCATGTTGTTTGCATACACACCGGATGCATCCTCTCATTCATCCATCCCTGTTGGTCTTACGTTTAATGCCAAATTCCAACAGTCTTAACCTTGATGATTCATCGATTGCAGTGTCATTCTCTAACAGGCGATCATCCAGCTTTAATTTTAATGGTAGATTACATTGTCCTGTCTTCATGTTCTGATAAATGGAATTTTCCTCTCATCTTGTGCTGGCAGGTTAAATTTACCTATTTTCTTGTCATGGTATCTTAAAGTATAGGTCTCTTTAACATGATTCTGTGTCTCTCCAGCACCAACCAGTTCAGATGCAGATGCTATGATCAGAGCCTTACAAGAAGCCAACATTTCTACGGAGGTTGGTCTTATTGTGCTGGACATTCTCAGTCTGTTCTGTACAACATTCAAGGTTTGTATTAATTTATGTTTTGTACAACATTCAAGGTTTGTATTAATTTATGCTCTGTACAACATTCAAGGTTTGTATTAATTTATGTTCTGTGCAACATTCAAGGTTTGTATTAATTTATGTTCTGTACAACATTCAAGGTTTGTATTAATTTATGTTCTGTACAACATTCAAGGTTTGTATTAATTTATGTTCTGTACAACATTCAAGGTTTGTATTAATTTATGTTCTGTACAACGTTCAAGGTTTGTATTAATTTATGTTCTGTACAACGTTCAAGGTTTGTATTAATTTATGTTCTGTACAACATTCAAGGTTTGTATTAATTTATGTTCTGTACAACATTCAAGGTTTGTATTAATTTATGTTCTGTACAACATTCAAGGTTTGTACAGGTTTGTATTAATTTATGTTCTGTATGTTCAAGTTTGTATTAATTTATGTTCTGTACAACGTTCAAGGTTTGTATTAATTTATGTTCTGTACAACGTTCAAGGTTTGTATTAATTTATGTTCCGTACAACATTCAAGGTTTGTATTAATTTATGTTCTGTACAACATTCAAGGTTTGTATTAACTTATGTTCTGTACAACGTTCAAGGTTTGTATTAATTTATGTTCTGTACAACATTCAAGGTTTGTACAACGTTCAAGGTTTGTATTAATTTATGTTCTGTACAACATTCAAGGTTTGTATTAATTTATGTTCTGTACAACATTCAAGGTTTGTATTAATTTATGTTCTGTACAACATTCAAGGTTTGTATTAACTTATGTTCTGTACAACGTTCAAGGTTTGTATTAATTTATGTTCTGTACAACATTCAAGGTTTGTATTAATTTATGTTCTGTACAACGTTCAAGGTTTGTATTAATTTATGTTCTGTACAACATTCAAGGTTTGTATTAACTTATGTTCTATGCCAGTTTCATCATTGCCATCATTTTCAGTCCATGGTTGAAAATGAAAACGTTGATGTGTTTCATCTTTGTTAAATAAAAAATAACAGTACTTAAAAATATTGGGGGGAAAAGGTGGGGGGGCATTTTTGAGCTAGATCTGGTTGTAGAAGTGGAATGGAAGAGACAAAAGGTAAAGACCCTATAAAAGAAACAGAAGATATATCAAGATCACTACTTAGCCCAGGAACAAATACAACTGATAATGTTGAGCTTTGGGCTAAAATTATTGAGGAGGAGGTTAGATTGAATGAAAATGATCAGGGTTCAACTCAGAATGCATTTTGCCTGTGACAACAAATTTCAGATTGTCATAAAGAATGTAATTATAATCAAAAACAGTTGAAACTTTCCTGTATTAATTGGTTTTAGGAGTTCCAGTTTTGTAGCATGCTTGAAATGTTATGGTGTGTACACAAAAATGTTATCATTTTTTAAATTCTTAATTTTTCTGTATTTATTATTGTATATATTGAATGAATTAAAAAAAAAAAACTTGAACTGGTTAACTATGTATATGTAATAGAACTTTCATTTCTGCACCTTTTTGTATGTAAAACTTTATCTTATGATTATAAATAATTAATTAAAGGAAAATCAGTAATGGCGGTCATGTCCCAAAGTGTACCACCTAAATTAAGTTTCAAAAAAACTTTTTTGAGTGCGTGTACTAAGAGTTAAGGAGCACTACCGCTTTTTTTTACATAAATTTTGTAAATTTTAAATCAACTCCCAAACCAACAGAAAGATCTAGAAACTCGAGGAGGAGACAACAACATGATGCACAAAGTTTTCCAGATTTATCTGGGATTCCTGCGCTCCAGCCAGTCAGAGACGCTACAGAAGCATGTTTTTGGAGCATGGAGAGCATTCATCAAAAAGGTAAAATTAGTGGGTGGTTATGCAAGCATGCAGCTTAGAGGAAACATTGTTCCTTACATTTAGTTAACTTCACATTTGTCTCATTTTGAAAGGGTTAACCTAAAGTGTAGTTAATTTCACATGTGTCTGATGTTGAGCAGCTTAACCTCACATGTAGTTAACTTCATGTCTCATATTAAAAGGGTTAACTTCACATGTGTCTCATGTTGATAAAGTTAAGTAATTGTTTACTCATACTGTATAGATTGTTTAGAACAGTGGCTCTTAAAAGTCTTGACAAAACTGCTGAAAAGGCATCATGTTGTTTGTTGAACATCAACAGTGGGCATGGAATTCATAGTAGTGGGTTTATACATGCCCCGGGAGTTAGTGGGTTTATACATGCCCCGGGAGTTAGTGGGTTTATACATGCCCCGGGAGTCTCTGAAAAGATAAAGAAAGAATAGACCTACTGAACCCTCAAATAATAATAAAAAATAATAGCCCCTTCAGTCATAACTGACCATGGGAATGCGCCCCTGAGGTGACAGCCCTCAGCTGCTTATTTTCCTGGTGTTCCTTTCGACGTTTTCTCCTCACCTCTGCTTCCTGTGTGAGCCTCTCTTCGCCCAATCTGAGGTGGCGCCGTAAATAGCATCGCCACTTAGTGCGATCGGCAGCTTCATCCTCCCATGTTGTTGGATCCATGTCCAGTGCCCTCATATCTCTTTTGCACACATCTTTGAACCTCAGCTGTGGTCGCCCAACTGTTCTCTTGCCATCTGCTAATTGTCCGTAGAAGATATCTTTTGGGATGCGACCATCTTCCATGCGGCGAACATGGCCAAGCCAGCGAAGTCTGCGCTGTCTAAGAAGCATATACATACTTTGAAGGCCAGCACGTGACAACACCTCGACATTTGTCACTTTATCTTTCCACGAGATGCCGAGGATGCGGCGTAGACATCGCAAATGGAAGGTATTGAGCCTTCTTTCTTGCTTAGCATAGGTCGTCCAGGTCTCGCTGCCATATAGGAGTGTGCTGGTGACGCAGGCATTATATACCGCAGCTTTGGTCTTCATTGTGAGTTTAGAGTTTCCCCAAACACGCGATGTGAGGCGGGCAAAGGTAGCTGCAGCTTTGCCAATGCGGCTGTCGATTTCTGTATCCAGTGAGAGTTTGTCATTGATGGTAGACCCTAGGTATGTGAAGTGGTGCACCACTGCCAATTCATAGTTATCGACAGTGATAACTGGTGCAGCACCCACATCCTGACTCAGCACATTCGTTTTCTTTAGACTTATTGTGAGGCCAAAGTCCTTGCATGCTTTAGTGAAGCGATTCATCAAGCTCTGAAGCTCCTGTTGGCTTTGAGTTACGACTGCAGCATCATCAGCGAACAACAAGTCTCTTATAGTGACCCTTCTGATTTTTGTTTTTGCCTTCAGCCTTGAAAGATTAAACAGACGGCCATCTGACCTAGTGTGAAGGCATATTCCTTCAGTTGCATCTCTGAATGCATGTTTCAAGAGTAAGGCAAAGAAGATTCCGAAGAGGGTCGGAGCCAGAACACAGCCTTGTTTAACGCCACTTCGTATATCAAAGGGCTGTGACGTGCTTCCAGCATATTGGACTGTTCCCTTCATGCCGTCATGGAATGACTTTATCATTTCCAGCATTTTAGAAGGGCAGCCTATTTTCAGGAGGATTTCAAAGAGTCCATCCCTACTAACCAGGTCGAATGCTTTTGTGAGGTCTATTAAGGCAATATATAATGGTCTTTTCTGCTCTCTTGATTTTTCCTGAAGCTGGCGGAGAGAGAAGATCATGTCTGTTGTTGATCTGCCAGCTCGGAATCCACACTGTGACTCTGGATATATGCGCTCAGCTAACTTGTGTAGTCGCATTAAGATGACTTTGGCAAAAACCTTACCAACAATACTAAGAAGAGAGATGCCTTTGTAGTTATTGCAATCACTTCTGTCTCCTTTATTTTTATACAGTGTTACAATCTTGGCATCTCGCATGTCTTGAGGAATAGTTGTCTCTTCCCAGCACTGGCACAGCATCCTATGCAGGGGATGTAATAGCGTGCTCTTACAGCATTTGATTAAATCAGGAGGAATCCCATCACTGCCTGGTGCTTTGTTAGAGGCCAAGCTATCAATGGCCTTGCTGAGTTCCTCTAATGTTGGTTCGGCATCCAGCTCCTCCATAGTTGGCAGACTGTTGACACCATCAAGGGCTGGGGCCAAGTGCTTTCTTTATACCGTCATACATTTGTCTAATGTTGCCTGTTTGCGCTGCGATCTGGATGCTCTCACTGAGCTGGAGCCAGTAGTCATTTGCACAGCGTCGAGCAGTTTGTTGAACTTTGCTTCTCGTAGCCCTCAGGATCTGTAGGGTTCTGGCACTCGGTGAACGTTTGTATTCATTCATAGCACTGCGCTTAGCTTCAATGACAGGTGCCATCACATCTGATGAAGCATCAAACCAGTCATTTGACTTTGCTGTTTTCTTACCAAAGGTGGCAAGTGCAGTACTTTGAATGGTGTTCCGTAGATGCTCCTAGTTCTCTGTAATAGTATCACCATGCTGAGGGCTACTGAGCACTTTCTCGAAGGTCGCAGTGAATTGAGCGATCATGAAAGGGTCTGACATCTTGCTGGTATAAATGCGTGGTTTCCCTTCATGTCTGACACGATAGAGTTTTCTTGGTTGTGCTCTGATTTTGCAGCAAACCAAGGAGTGATCTGTATCACAGTCTGCACTATGGTACGAGCGCGTGGAGAGCACAGACCTGAGTAGTGGCCTTCTGACGAGAATCAGGTCAAGTTGGTGCCAGTGCTTGGATCGCGGGTGTCTCCATGACACCTTATGCTGGGGTTTTGTCTGAAAGTAGGTGTTGGTCACGCAGAGGTCATGGTGGACGCACAACTCTAAGAGCCGTTGTCCATTTTCATTCATCTTGCCAATACCAAACCTGCCCAGACATGAAGGCCATGAAACATTATCGGCACCCACTCTAGCGTTAAAGTCACCAAGGAGAACAAGCTGTTCTTGCCTAGGTATGCTTTTGATAATTGCTGTTAGATTCTCGTAGAACTCATCTTTAGCTTCTGAGGCAGAGTACAGAGTAGGAGCATACACACTGACAAGGGTGATGGGACCTGTGCTAGTTTGCAGGCGGAGCGTTAACAGGCGTTCTGATCCATTCTCGCCTGGTTCAACCATTTTAGTTAGCGATTTTTTTGACCGCAAAACCTACTCCGTGTTCTCTAGCTTTATTAAGATCTTTCCCTTGCCAATAAAATGTGTAGTCCTTCTCGCTCACCGTTCCAGAGCCCGCCAGGCGTGTTTCCTGAAGTGCAGCTATATCCACCTGAAGTCGTTTAAGCTCATCATTAATTATGGCTGTCTTCCTTACATCGTTTACATCCTGTAGGTTTTCGGATAGTCCAGTCAACATAGTCCGGACGTTCCAGCATCCCAATCTGAGAGTTTGCTTATTTCTATTTTTTCGATAATTGCTTGGTGCAAAATTTTCTGTCCACAGTTCGGGTTTGACCCTAATCCCCATGCACCCAATGGGGAAAGCAGACAGTGGCGGGACAACACCTTATTGACTGGGGGCTGCCCAGCTTGAAGCGGGCGGTAGCTGTCCAGTGAGATCCTAGAACCTCTCCCACTGTCGGAAGTAGCCCCTGGCGCCATTCCCTACGCCAGTTGGGCAAAATGCTTATAACCGGTAACTGCTACTTCCCGTGTTTTGCCGACACCTATAGGGTGAAGCTGGAGTGTCCTCTCCAGGGCGCGAGCTTGGGCACAGTTATATGGAGATCAAGCTGTTGCCCATGCAACATGTTCCCCCTCTCCACACAGCCGGTAGATCCAAAGGAACGGCAGTAGCCGATACAGTTTGGTACCAGCCATGTCGCAGGAGTTGCCAGAATAATGTTGAATCGACATTAGACTGCCTTAGGGACTCCGACTCCGGATTTATCCTCAGGGTTTACTCCCGAAGCCAATTCCATAAATGGATATTCCCGCAAGGCAGCGGTGGTTTGAATTCAGAGTTCCTTCTCTTAGATAAGCTACCAACCAAGGATCACGAGCCCTATCTGCCCGAAGCTGCTGGTTTTAAGGCGCCAGTCGCTCGCCTTTGCCCCTTCTCCCGTCAGTGGAAACAGTTCCGCCGGGCTCAAATTGAGCCACACGTGAAGGCCGGGAGCTGGACTTGGTTGTCAGAGGCTGTTTGATGCGCGTGCCATAGAAGTATTTTATCTGCAGTGAGAGCTTATCCTCACTACAACTCCCGGCAATAACAACCTTTTGGAACCCTCAGGCATGTTGTATAAGACGACATATGAAGTTGTGCATGGAGGCTGGCAACCTCATGATGTAAAACAAATTGTTACAGAAACCACGTCTGCAAGAGCGAGTGACTACTTGGTGCAGGCTTCCTGCAGAGGGATCAGCTTCAGTGGCAGCTCTATGCTTTGTAGGGATCGCAAAGAAAAATGATTATATTTATATACACAGTTGTTACTTTAGCACGCATCCCAAGTTTGCAGAAAATCTGGAGGAAATAGCCATTATAGAAATGGCAACCAAGATAGCATAGGTTCAGTTCTAAGCTCAGGCTGGAAAAAACAAAACCAGCTGTAGGTTGACACATGGGAGCCTTGACCCAGTTGGGTCTGCCCCTTCTCTCGCCCAGAGTATAAAGGATGTAAACAGGCAAGAAGATTTGTTTGATGGGGTGGGGGACTGTCTAATGATCAGGTTACTACCTGTTGTAAAGCTGCGTATAGAATTTCCTGCCATAGCTAGATTGAGACTGTAGGAGGTAACATGACACAATCTTCTTAGGTAACAGTGAATTCAGTGACGTTCTTGAAATTACAGGGTGAGAATTTCTAATTATACTTCTGTCTACTTGTCTTCGCATGTATAATTGATTTCTTTTATTACAGTTCCAGGCAGTCTTGTTCAAAGGCAGTGCTGACATGTGTGGAGAGTTATGTTATGAGGTGAGTTGGAGATTTGTAAAAATGTGTGTGTGTGTGTGTGTATATATATATATATATATTTTTTTTTTCTCTAACCAGCGGCACTTGAGCTTTCCAGCTCTTTTGGCCCAATGACATGTCATTGCGAGGCTGGGTGGTCAGTGGACTTTCCTTCCAACCCGGTCAGGAGCTTTGCTCCTTCCCATCCACATGGGATTTATGTGCATGAGCCGTTCAGGTTATTCAGTCAAATTTCCAATCGTAACATTCCTTCAAATGCTGACGCCCGGGTTTGAACCATGAATACCTGGTCGCCAGTACAACACCGTAGCCATTACACCAGCGCGGCTCCCATATATATATATATATATATATATATATATATATATATATATATATATATATATATATATATATATATATATATATATATATATTTATGTATGATTAAACCAGAGTAAAATGACTTAAAAGTATTCAGTTCAATTTTCATATACAAAAGTGCTCTCAGTGCTGCATTTTATACTGCTAGACATGGTGTACTACACTAACTGAGGTATTTATCCAAACATTCTTTTACTATACAATCAGACCTAAAAGTCTTTTATATTTGGAGATGCACCCTAATATAACCGACTAGGTTGACCGTGACACACCTCGCTAAAACGAGGCCAAATTTTTTTAAAATTTATGCCAGTTATTTAATACTCTAATTCTTCTAGTAAGTAAGAAGTTCTTGGCTAATAGTAGATGTAAAAATTCTTAGTAGATGTGATAAGTTTATGGCTGACAGATGTAAGAAGTGTGTGGCTGATGAATGTAAAAGTTCTTGGCTTGTGGATGTAAGAAGTTTATGGCTGGTAGATTTAAGAAGTTTGCGGCTGACAGATGTGAAAGCTCTTGACAAATAGATGTGAGAAGTTTGTCTGATAAATGCAAATGGTAGGAAAGTTCTTGGCAGGTAGATGTGAGAAGTTTATAGCTGACAGATTTAAGAAGTGTATTGTTGTTGGATGTAAAAGTTCTTGTCGGGTAGATGCTAAAATGTTGCAGTTGTTAGACATAAAAGCTATTTATGGTACATGTGGAAAGTTTGTTCATGGAAAGTTTGTAAAAGTACTTTGCTGGTAAAAATGATAAACTTATAGGTGTAGTTCTTTGCTAGTAGATATAAGAAGTTTGTGGTCAGTAAATGTAAGATGTTTTTGACTGGTATAAATGAAAAGTTTGTGGCAGGTTGATGTAAATGTTTTCTTCTTCTTCGTACACTCTCAGACATCCACTTGAATGTTCTCAAAGAAAACAGTAGTCAGTTTGAGGCTATTTGAATCCCCCGTAGAGCTTTTCCACGAAAGGAACTGACGTCAGCCAATTGCGCTTTCTCTGTACCGCATATAAGGGGCAACTTTGAAGCAGATGTTCAGCAGTCATTTTATCAGTGCCACAGTTACACTGTTCGGTAGTTCCTATCGTTAGCTTGTTGAATAGATGATATCTCAATCTGTTGTGGCCAGTTTGGAGTCTGAAGATTACCACTTGTTCTCTTCTGTTGAGCTGGTAGTAAGCATCATTCTGTGTGTGATCTGGATTTTCTACATTCCATTTGTTTCTATATCTGATTCTGATAAAACTCTTTGCCTCCTCAAAAGTTATGCTTGCATCAGGCTGAGGTAGATGTGAACCTTCTTTTGCCATTATGTCAGCCTATTCATTGCCGATGATGTTACAATGAAATGGGATCCATTGGATCACAACACTTTTGAATCGTTGACAAAGTTTGTGGAGCACTATTCTGAGGTCATCCAGGTCTGTATTATTTTGGCTTTTCAACGTTGCAATTACTGACTGTGCATCAGTAAAAAAGCAACTTGTCTCTCTGTGCTTTCTTCTGTCAATATAACCTCTGCTGCAGTTTTCAAGACTTCTGCCTCTGCTCTGAAGTTACTTGAGAATTGTCCAGTTGCCACTGACAGCCTTTTTTTCTGCACCAGTGCTTAAGGTTAGAAAGACACCCCCACCTCCATTTTCTGTTGCATTTGTTGCTGATCCATCTGTGTATGCATGGGTCCAGGTGTTGCGTGGGTAATGTTTCTCTATGTATTTTGTCGCTATGAATTTTCTATCTGTTGCAGTTTGGCTCTTTTTTCTTTCAATTCCAGGAATGTTTTCTATCATTTCAGGGAAACGATTTTGTTTCCAAACTGGAATCTTGTGTGCAGTGTAGATGTGTTTAATAGTGGATATTTCATTTACAGAAACTGCTCTCATCTGTGGTTTGGTTGATTCTACAAGTTGCTTGGTTTGAGTCTTTGCCTTCTAAGAGCATTCTTTCTATGGCACATTGGATGATCTGTTAGTCTTTTGAATTTTTCGGCCTGTTGCTGAGCCCTGCAGTCTGTTCTATCCTCCATTGGTTGGAGGCATGTAATCTTTTTGAGTTCTGTTATAGGTGTTGACTTCATGCCTCCCATTATAATTCTCATTGCTTTATTTTGGAGTCTTACAATTTTATCGAAGTTTGACTTAGCTGCTGTTGCCGATGCTGCTATGCTATATTCAAGGACTGGCCTCACTCACCCTGTGTACAACATCTTAAGCACTTTCTCATCTGCACCCCAAGGTGTTCCAGCAAGTTTTTTCATAATTGCCATTCTTTGTCTTGCTCTCATTCGATTTCTGTCAACCTGTAAATGTTTTGATGTGAATAGTTTTTTGCTGGTAGATGCAAAAAAAGTTTGGCTGCTAGATGTAAGAAGTTTGTGACTGGTAGTTGCAAGAAGTTCGTGGCTGGTAGATGTAAGAAGTTCTGTATGGCCGATGCAAGTTCTTACATGATCTACTTATCCCCTTGGTAGTAACCTCAAGTTACCAGAGTGTTAACCTGGAAAAGTTGTATCCAGAATAGGTAAGACTATTGACAATCTTAACATCCTAATGCCTAGATCTACAGTTTAGATAATATCAAGGACTCTTCAACTTGGTATTGGCTATAAAAGAGCGACAAGCTTAGCAGCCCTAGTTAAACAACAACAAAAACAAAACCTTTTTTCTTTCTCTCGTTTCTTTTTTTTTTTAAAATACCCACCCTTAAGAAGTCCTTGCATGGTAGACATTTCGAATGATATTTTTAATGATAATAATAACTATTTGCAGTCTAATCAAGTTTTATTTAATGATTCCAATTTGAACTCTCCTTTGAACAGATCTTGCGCTGCTGCAACTCCAAACTGAACTCCACACGACGAGAGGCGTGCGCTCTCCTATATCTGCTCATGAGAAGCAACTTTGAATTCTCCAACAGGAAAAGTTTCACCAGGGTTCACCTACAGGTACGTAGTTCTAAATCGTCCATTCATTCTTCTCCATTTATGCTCACTACGGGGCATGGGGCCACCACTGTAGCTGCTTCCCGTACAAGAAGTCTGTGGCGAAGTATTTTGTGCTCTTTTGCAGCGATGATTTCTGCAACCATTTGTTTTACACAATGAGGTTACTAGCCTCATGAACGACCCTATATGATTTACTTCTTGTAACATGTACACAATAAAAGTGGACAAGAATAAATAAATATATGCCACATGTAATTCCTGGGGTCTCTGAATAGACAGAGAAAGAATAGAATTACTGTACCCTCATGCATGCCATACAAGGCCACTAATATGAGATTGATCATGTGGCTGTCAACTTCATCAAGTAAAAAAATTACTGCAGACGCCACTGCTGCAAGAGCATATGAATGCTTGGTGCAGGCTTCATGCAAAGAGACCACCTGCAGTGGAGGCTCTGTGCTTCATAAGGAGCGCAAAAGAAAATGATGATGATGAATTAAAAATCAGTTTTACTGCCCAACAAATGATCGAAGTTTAAGTGCACATTACTGCAATTGATGAATCAACAAGGCTAAGACTGCTGGAATTTGGCATCAGAGGTGACTAGCAGGACTATTTGCACAAGTGTGGAAAACGGGGACAACACCATCAGAGTGGAACAAAGGAATAATTGTCAAATTGCCCAAAAAGGGAGATCTTGCAGACTGCAATAATTGGAGAGGAATCACTCTTCTCTCAGTTCCCAGCAAAATACTAGGCAGGATAATTATACAGAGAATTACAAAGGCAGTAGACTACAAACTGAGGAAAGAACAAGCAGGATTTAGAAAGAACAGAAGATGTGTAGACCATATATTCACTCTCAGGAACATTATAGAGCAGTGCTCAGAATGGCAAAGACAGCTTTACATAAATTTTGTTGATTTTGAAAAGGCTTTTGACAGCATACATAGGGACAGTTTATGGAAAATACTGAGGGCTTATGGAATTCCAAGCTGCATAGTGTCAATCATAAAAAGCCTCTATGCCAACTTTACGTGTAGTGTTGGGCAGAGCAACCTAACCTTCGAGGTGAAGACAGGAGTACGACAGGGATGCCCCTTATCAACCACTCTTTTTTTAACAGTCATAGACTGGGTGATGCGCCAGACAACAGAGGGCAGTCCAAGAGGAATAAGATGGACTACATTTTCTACATTGGAAGATCTGGAATATGCAGATGACATTGCACTGCTGGCACATTCACATCAACACATCCAGGAAAAAACGGATAGACTTAATAAATTTAGCCAGCAGGTGGGCTTGAACATCAATTTAAAGAAGTCTGAGGTCATGACGCTCAATGTGAGCAACCCTGAGCCCATATCAGTAAGGAATCAGCAATTGGTACAGACAGATACCTTCACATACCTAGGAAGCATAGTAACACCAGACGGTGGGGCAGGCAAAGACATCAACATCAGAATGAATAAGGCAAGAACAGCCTTCTTTAGCCTAAATAACATCTGGAAGTCCTCCCAATACAGCACAAGCACAAAATTAAGATTATACCAGAGTTGCGTGCTTTCTGTGCTTCTCTATGGTGCGGAATGCTGGAGAGTCACAGAGAAGGAAATGTCAAAATTGTCCTCTTTTCACACAACATGCCTAAGAAAAATTCACCGCATCTTTTGGCCGAATACCATCACCAACCAAGATCTGCTTACTCGTAGCAAGCAAGAGGACATGCACACCATCATAGCTGGCAGACGCTGGAGCTGGGTTGGTCATGTCCTCAGAAGAGACCCCGATGCCATCACAAGAACAGCTATGCTTTGGACCCCTGAAGGAAAGCGAAAGAGAGGCCGTCCAAAAACAACTTGGCGGAGGACTGTGGAGGCTGAGATGCAAAGAATGAACCAGAGTTGGGGCACTACGAAGGATGGCCACCGACCGTGCAAAGTGGAATCAATTTGTTGTTGCCCTACAAGACGCCACTAGGCGTGATGGCCACTGACTGCTTTGACGGTCGGTGGTTAAGGATCGAAGAAGAAGAAGAAGTGACTAGCAGGGATGGATGTATGAGAGGATGATCTG
Source organism: Oreohelix idahoensis (assembly GCA_024509875.1). NCBI lineage: Eukaryota > Metazoa > Mollusca > Gastropoda > Stylommatophora > Oreohelicidae > Oreohelix > Oreohelix idahoensis. The sequence goes on along the minus strand of JAMPIV010010135.1, from coordinate 25,654 downwards.
GCATGTATACAGCCAGCACGTTACAGGAACAGTTAGCATTCATGCTCTTCGACATTTGCTGAGGGAGACTGAGCACCTATGGGTTTGACCTGAGTGCAAGATGTAGATTCTGATTAACATTAACAATAATTTTAAATTTCTTTTATAGGTAATCAAATATTTCATTACTCTAAATTGGTGATTATATCAACATTCATCCTGTTATTGCTCTCTATAGGTGATTCAGTCTTCATTCATCCTGTAAGTGGGATTATATTGCTCTACATAGATGATTTTATCTTTCATTCTTATAGTATGTGTGATTTTAGCTTTGATTGCTCTGTATAGGTGATTATATTTTCATTCATCTCCATGTGTGATCATATCTTTCATTGCTGTCTATAGGTGAACATATCTTTCATTGCTGTCTATAGGTGAACATATCTTTCATTGCTGTCTATAGTTGAACATATCTTTCATTCATTCTGTATGTGTGATGGTATCTTGCATTGCGCTCTACATGTATCTTTACATATCTTTTTTCATCCTGTTTGCATGTTTGTGTCTTTCATTGCTCTCTGTAGATGATTATATATTTGTTAATTCTGTCTACTTGTTCATATCTTTCATTTCTGTCTGTAGGTGGTTATATCTTTCATTTGCTTTGTTACATCATCATATCTTTCTTTGCTGTCTATACATGAGTATGGAGCCGTGGTAGTGCAATGGTTAGTGCACTGGCTTCCTAGCTTGGTGGTCCATGGATCGATCCCCAGTTGAGGTGGAATTTTTTAGACTGCAAACGGCTCCAAGTTCGAACCAGCCTCATTAATTGGGTACTAAAGCAACTCTTTGAAGGTTGAGGTGGCCGGCGTGATGCTGAAAACATCATCACTAGTTACCGATGGTCAAGAAAATATGAGCCTAACACCATATTCCCAGTATGCCTCGGTGTGTAACGGGGTCCTTTACCTTTATACATGAGTATTTATTTCATTCACCATGTATGCATCATTATGTCTTTCATTTCTTTGTATAGGTGATTATATCTTTTACTGTGCTGTATAGGTGATTATATCTTTTACTGTGCTCTATAGGTGATTATATCTTTCATTCATCCCATATAAGCCATTATATCTTTCATTCTTTTGTATTGAGGATTATATCTTTTTTTGGGCTCTGTAGGTGATCATCTCCGTGTCTCAGTTGATTGGTGTTGTTGTGGGACTCAGCACCACTAGGTTCCAGGAAAGCCTTGCTATTGTCAACAACTATGCTAACAGTGACAAGAGTATACAGGTAAGTAGAAACTCAGGACATCACTACAGTATAACATTTTTGTTTTGTGCCACTGTTGACTGCTACTGCCCTGATATTGAATACGGCTTGTGTCATCTTTAAGTCAGGAGACACCTATTTCTGTACACCTGACAGGTGCAAATGTGAAGCCAGGTTTGCAAGCCCTGTTACACTTTTAAACAGGGTTGTATCAGTAACCTTAATTGAGAATATAAATCATTAGTTGAAATGAAGAACAATGGGATGCTTCTTTAATTCTATCCCAGATAAGTCGCCCACATCGTTAGGGTTAGGATTTAAGCAAGGGTTTAAGGTTAGGTTTAGGATTCTGCATGTCTGAATTCTTTTTTAAAGGTCATATTGAACTGTTCTTTGTTTCAACCAAATCTTGTAATATCCACGTGTATACAGCATTTTGTTTGTTTGTTTTTTTTTTTTTTGCATGAGAGATAAACTTGGTCAGTCATAAAAGACAGTTTAAAATGGAATAAAAGTGAAGGCAGGTTTTATAGAAGAATATTCAAAATATTATAAACAGAAATGGAAGTATCCAGGATTTATCAGTAAATTTAAAACAGTTAAATTAACAATGTCTATGAGTACAAGGGAGGCACAATGTTGTAGGCATAAATGAGTCAGAAAATTCAGCTCGTCCACTCTTATTACAGGAAAGATCGACAAAAAAAAAACATAATTGGGTTAAAAAAACATTCAGGTTTCAGATGTCAACTGAAGTAAGTGGAGAAGGATGCACTATATTTATAAAACTGAATAATCTTGTAAGGGAAAACTTTTTTTTTTTTTTAAACTTACTATTCACTTTAGGATGCTAGTTTTATTACAGCAGTGCTCACACAGTACTTTATAAAATAGAAGCGGATTCACACTTATAACAATGTTTTAACTTCCATCTTCATGCATGTTACTCACCGTGCTGGGAAAGGAAAAGCACTGTTGACTTTGCAATAGACGTCACTTGTTGACAAAACTTGCACCTTTGAACTTTATATTAATTTGTTATTTATTTATTAAACTATACAGTATGTTCATGCTATCATTTTAATACTGTTACTTCTGATGATAAAAAGTTAGCCTTAGGTTTTGCCATTATCTTAATTTATAAATAAATAAAAAAATTTATTTAATTTTTGATTGCCATAAGACTCAACATTTATTACTTACTTAGTCATTCCTCTTCTACCCGGGGGACAGAGGTTTGCCAGAGAGATGGCCATACTATCCTATTGGCTGTCTTCCTCCTGGCCTGGTTCCATTCTAATCCTTGGTCCTTCAAAGATTGTCTAATGTTGTCCTCCCAACGAACTCTCGGTCATCCTACCATCTGCATCCCTGGTCTTTGGTTTCCCATATTTGTCGTACTAGCCGATCTTCTCCCATTCTGCTCAACATTTATTGGCTACTGGTATTTTGTGTCTTTCTTTATGTGTATGTGGCTTTTATTCTTACTTAACTCTTCTGTCCCAGAAACATTTTAGGTTTTGCAGAAACACCTTAAGGGCAGCCTTTTTTTTCCACAGAAGTTAACTTAAAACAAGCAGGAAAAATAGATATTTATGAGAAAATATCTCAAAATGTACATAAAATATTTATAAATTAGCTGAGAATATAATAAAGTGTTGGAAGCGTTGTTATACTTAAATACAGCAATGTAATTAGTTTTATGTAGATTAGAGGACAGAGAGCATCTTATTATAACTAGACAGCAGAGACAATCTTATTATAACTAGACAGCAGAGAAAATCTTATTATAACTAGATAGCAGAGAACATCATATTATAACTAGACAGCAGATAAAATATTATTATAACTAGACAGCAGAGAACATCATATTATAACTAGACAGCAGATAAAATATTATTATAACTAGACAGCCGAAAAAGTCTTATTATAACTAGACAGCAGCGACAGTCTTATTATAACTAGACAGCAGAGAAAATCTTATTATAACTAGTCAGCAGAGAAACTCTTATTATAACTAGACTGCAGAGAAACTCTTATTATAACTAGACAGAACAGAAAATCTTATAACTAGACAGCAGAGAAACTCTTATTACAACTAGACAGCAGATAAAATATTATAACTAGACAGCAGAGACAATCTTATTATAACTAGACAGCACAGAAAATCTTATAATAACTAGACAGCAGAGAAACTCTTATTATAACTAGACAGCAGAGAAACTCTTATTATAACTAGACAGCAGAGAAAATCTTGTTATAACTAGACAGCAGAGAAACTCTTATTATAACTAGACAGCAGAGAAACTCTTATTATAACTAGACAGCAGAGAAACTCTTATTATAACTAGACAGTAAAGAAAATCTTATTATAACTAGACAGCAGGGACAATCTTATTATAACTAGACAGCAGGGACAATCTTATTACAACTAGACAGCAGATAAAATATTATTATAACTAGATAGCAGAGACAATCTTATTATAACTAGACAGCAGAGAAAATCTTATTATAACTAGACAGCAGAGAAACTCTTATTATAACTAGACAGCAGAGAAAATCTTATTATAACTAGACGGCAGAGAAAATCTTATTGTAACTAGACAGCAGAGAAAATCTTATGGTAACTAGACAGCAGAGAAAATCTTATTGTAACTAGACAGCATAGAAACTCTTATTGTAACTAGAGAGCAGAGAAAATCTTATTATAACTTTACAGCAGAGAAAATCTTATTGTAACTAGACAGCATAGAAACTCTTATTGTAACTAGATGGCAGAGAAAATCTTATTATAACTAGACAGCAGAGAAAATCTTATTATAACTAAACAGCAGAGAAAATCTTGTTGTAATTAGACAGCAGAGAAAATCTTATTATAACTAGACAGCAGAGAAAATCTTATTATTACTAGACAGCAGAGAAAATCTTATTATAACAAGACAGCAGAGAAAATCTTATTATAACTAGACAGCAGAGAAACTCTTATTATAACTAGACAGCAGAAACAATCTTATTTTAACTAGACAGCAGAGAAAATCTTATTGTAACTAGACCGCAGAGAAAATCTTATTATAACTAGATGGCAGAGAAAATCTTATTATAACTAGACAGCAGAGAAAATCTTATTATAACTAGACAGCAGAGAAAATCTTGGTTTAACTAGACAGCAGAGAAAATCTTATTGTAACTAGACAGCATAGAAACTCTTATTGTAACTAGACAGCAGAGAAAATCTTATTGTAACTAAACAGTAGAGACAATCTTATTATTACTAGACAGCATAGAAAATCTTATTATAACTAGATAGTATAGAAAATCTTATTATAACTAGACAGCAGGGACAATCTTATTATGACTAGACAGCAGAGAAAATCTTATTATAACTAGACAGCAGAGAAAATCTTTTTATAACTAGACAGCAGAGACAATCTTATTATAACTAGACAGCAGATAAAATCTTATTATAACTAGACAGCAGAGAAAGTCTTATTATAACTAGACAGCAGAAACAATCTTATTATAACTAGACAGCAGATAAAATCTTATTATAACTAGACAGCAGAGAAAGTCTTACTATAACTAGACAGCAGAAACAATCTTATTATAACTAGACAGCAGAGAAAATCTTATTATAACTAGACAGCATAGACAAATCTTATTACAGTTGACATTCAAAAATCCGGCCATCGATAATCCGGTTCCTTCAGATTTCCGGCATGGATTTCGGAGCGCATTTTTAAATTTACCGCGTTGGCGCGCCACTGTTGAGCAGTTTATGTTTTGATGCAGCTGTTGGGTCTTGCTTGCACGTGTTAACAGGCATTCCTGCTCATTCCTTCTCATTTTATCATTTATTTGCTGCTGTTTAGCCCCATTATGGATTCAGCAAATAAAAGAAGTGGTGTAAAACGTAAACATCGTGCATTGTCGATCGCAGATAAAGTGTACAGGTAGTCATTTTCTGTTAAATATATACAGAATATATAACCATAAAAAATCCGGCATTTTCAAAAATCCGGCACTCCTCAGGTCCGGAGGTTGCCGGATTTTTTAATGTCTACTGTATAAACTAAATGGAGGTACCCCAGGCAGCCAATTTGTAGAATAATGCACTGTGTCGTGACACACCTTATTGCTCATGGGGTAGAAAGAGTTAACAGTAGTAACAATTATATGGTTGATCACTGCATGCATTGTGTAAAGGTAACTATTGTAAGGTCATGCTAACTTGATTTGTTTAAGCTTATACAGGTCTGTATCATTTGATCCAAACACCCGAAAACTGAAATTTTGTGAAAATAGAAAGTTTCTTCGGTTGACTTTGGGGCTACTGTAGGTAACGTTTTGGAGATTTTCAAACAAATATTGGGTGACAGCGATTTTTTGCGAAATTTAGTGACTTTTGGGCTACTGTAAAAATCCGGTTTCCGAAACTCAGCTGTCCCTGAAGATTTTGGATAAAACGATACTGACCTGTACTTTTTCTCAACAAATTCATTTAGTGTGTGCCTTTATCTGATGTAAAGGCAGTAATCTTAGTTACACCATTTGCATTTACATAAACAAAAATGCTACATCAGACTTCTGATTAACTCTTTTCAGATGGAAATATTAGTTACTTAGGTTGCATGTATAATGATAGTGATCTTGATTAACTCATTGACAGGGAAGGTTTACGAGGGTGAGTGAACATGAATAGCTCATGTATAAAGTTAAAGGATGGTTTAAGATGGATACTGAGGTTCCATCAAGCTCTACTGTAATCATCAGTACATGGAGCAACCACCGCAGCTGGCCCCCTTGCTGGAAGTCTGCACCAAGCGGTCACATGCTGCTGCAGTAATGGTTCTGGGGCAGTTTGTTTTAATGGGATGAGGTTGCCAGCCACATGCACAACCTAATAGTCGCCCTAATACACGTTTGTCACTTAGCTGTCACTTACTTTCCCTACACTGACGAAGACCTTGTGGCTGCAATGTAGGCAATATTGTTTGTTCTTTGTCCTAGTAAGACTAATTAATAAATTTATTGTTTAACCTTCCGTTCACATCTTACTGCAGTACTTCTTATTTTATTAACTTTTATGGAACACGCCTGTAGCCACAGTAGCACAGTGGTTAATGCACCAGCTTCCTAGCTTGGTGGTCCATGGTTTGATCCACAGTTGAGGTGAGATTTTTTTAGACCGCAAACAGCTCTGGGGTCGACCCAGCCTCATGAATTGGGTACCAGAGCAACTCTAGGAAGGTTGAGGTGGCCGGCGTGATGCTGAACACATCACCCTAGTGTGCCGATGGTCAAGAAAATATGGGCCTAACACCATATTCCCAATATGCCTCAATGGGCGTGTAACGGGATCCCCCTACACCTGTTGCCTGATGAACATTTCAACAGTTACAGGATCCCCTACACCTGTTGCCTGATGAACATTTCAGCAGTTACGGGATCCCTCTACACCTGTTGCCTGATGAACATTTCAACAGTTACAGGATCCCCTACACCTGTTGCCTGATGAACATTTCAGCAGTTACGGGATCCCTGTACACCTGTTGCCTGATGAACATTTCAGCAGTAACGGGATCCCCCTACACCTGTTGCCCGATGAACATTGCAGCTTTGTTTAATAAGATTTTTAGTTTTAAAAAACTCTTCATTTTGGATTCCCTGTTTGCAGTTCATAAATGGATGCTTGCATAGAATAGAAGGATTGAAATGGTATGATAAGATCACTAATGTGGAACTGATGACAAGAACCAGTGGAACAAGAGATGAGAAGATGATGCTGGAGATGGATTGGACACACACTTAGGAAACCTGTTGTTAGCGTTACCTGGCAGTCCTTGTTCTGAAATCTCCAGGGTAAGAGAGGTAGAGGGAGGCCAAAGAACACATGGGGAAGAGAACTGGAGACAGACATGCAGGGAATGAAGAAGACATGGACAGACCTTGAGCAGACGGCACGGGACAGGAGGACTTGGCATAAGTTTGGGGAAGAAATGTGATCCTTGGGGAAGAAATGTGATCCTTGGGGAGCTGAAGGTTGATGATGAGTATGATGTTTGCATTTAACGGGTTGAGAAATCTGTAGGTTGAGGAAGATGATTGGGATTGCAGTAAGGGACGTGGATTAGTTTGTCTATGTATAAAACAAAAATAGTTTGTCTTACTAGGACAAAAGACAAAGTAAATAGAAAACATTGCGGCCACAAGACCTTCGTCAGGGAAATTTGGCACATTAGCAAGCAAAGTTTGTTTAAAATGAGCCTTCTTTTTGCTTTCCAGATTTGCAAGTATAAACGTTCATATTGTAAAGTAGTTTCCTATGTTGTAAATAGTCGTGTAAATAAAAATATGTATATAGAAAAAAAGAATTGTAAGTAAAGCTCGAAATAATTCCACCAGACCATAAGGTCTTTTCTATTTGGACACGAGCCCTAATATAACCAGTGGACCTTGTCTTCTTCTTCTTTGATCCTTAGCCGCCGACCGTCAAAGCAGTCAGTGGCCATTATGCCTGGTGGCGTCTTGTAGGGCAACAACAAATTGATTCCACTTTGCTCACTCGGCTGCCATCCTTCGTACAGTGCCCCAACTCTGGTTCATTCTTTGCATCTCAGCCTCCACAGTCCTCCGCCAAGTTGTTTTTGGTCAGCCTCTCTTTCGTTTTCCTTCAGGGATCCATAGCATAGCTGTTCTTGTGATGGCATCAGGGTCTCTTCTGAGGACATGGCCAACCCAGCTCCAGCGTCTGCCAGCTATGATGGTGTGCATGTCCTCTTGCTTGCTCCGAGTAAGCAGATCTTGGTTGGTGATGGTATTCGGCCAAAAGATTCTGAGAATTTTTCTTAGGCATGTTGTGTGAAAAGAGGACAATTTCGGTACCTATATCTTGTAGCGGTATGGCAGCTTGTGTACCCTGACAATCCCCAGAGCTATGCCAGTGGGAGATTTACTCCTGGTAGGTTCAACTAAGCTGGACTGGTCTGCGTGGGTAGGGGTCAGACAAAAGCTGGTACTCTGGTCCTCCAGGTTGGGAGTTTTAGTACAGGGCCGACACCCCTGTCTATGTAAAAAATCGCACATGTTACGGAAACAACAGTGGACCTTGTGTCTTGGTTGAATGTGGCGCGCCTCCCCAAAATGAGGCAAAACTTCCATTACATAAACATATGTAGTTGAATTTTGTAATATTACTGTTCTTTATCATTATCTTCCATCTCCTTTTTCACTCCTTACGGAGTTACCACTCCTTCTGTCTCCTTGGGAAAGCCTCTTGCAGCAGTGTTTTCTGCCAACCCCATACTTATTGCCTTTTACTGTGTGTCCAAGGAATTACTGTTAATAATACAGTCTTTATTTTAATATTCAGCTTGCATATACTTTTTTTAAAGAATGAAGGGCTCTATACAGAGGTTCCCAGCCTGGTGACTACCAATCAGTTTATGAACTAATTTGTCAAATATTCTTTTTATATGTCATGGCTGTGGATATTTTATTTATTTATGGTATATGTACGCTCATTTATTCTAAAGAAAAAGAGTGGGTTTATTCTTTGTTTTGCGTCCAAATCCCTTGTGAACTCTCAAGAATGCCTCTTGAAGACAAGTTTGGGGACCTCTGTTTTTATGGAAAATGTGTCTTTATTTACTATTTTTTTTTTTTTTTTTGCTTGTACTTGATTATCACCCTGTTGAGTATATGTAATTTATTTATGCCTTGACTTTTTTAAACCTTCTTCAGCTTATTAACCAAAAAGGAAATGTAGTGAGTTCTTTTCTAAAATATTTGCCTCATATTCTTTGCTTCAAGCCAGACGTTTAGGAGTGATTTGGAGAGAGAACTCTACTATCTAAATGCTCTTCAAATTCACTGATGGATAGCTAAATTCATATGTTTCATTCCTGACACCCCTCTATTATAAATTGATTTTTAATTTTGGAAGTTAGAATGCATGAAAATTTGCTTCATTGTTATCTGAGTCCAGTACATGAATTTTAGAGGGGTGGAAGGTTTGGAGAAAAAAGAAAATGGATATTCAACAGTTTTATGTGTAGAATTTTGCTTCTTTTTTTACGCCATGACAGTCAGAAATATTTACATAAGCATTCATTCAGTTCAGGTTAAATACTTTATGATTTGGCAGAGTTTATGTAGCATTAAATTCAGAAATACTGAGATTTTAAGGATTTCAACTGTATTACTTTTGGAGAATACTGAGATTTTAAGGACTTAGCGGACTTTAAATAGCATTAAATTCAGAAATACTAAGATTCTTAGAATTTAAATTTTGTAACATTTGGAGAATACTTAGATTTTAATGACTTTAGCTGTAATACTTTTGGAGAATAATGAGATTTTAAGGACTTAAGCTGTATTACATTTGGAGAATACTGAGATTCATTGAATTTAAATTTTATTACATTTGATAAAACTAAGATTTTGCAGATTTAAATTGTTTAACATTTGGAGAATACTGGAATTGTAAGGACTATGTAAGATTTTTATGTCTTTAAAGAAATATATTTTTCCACACTTTTCTTCTGCAGCCACTTAATGAAAAAGTAATGTCAGTCATCTGAAGCTTAACCAGTAAAGTCATCTGACTGTTTAAACTTTCAGCATTTGAACAATTTAAGAATTATGTTCTTTTATAGAAGAATGTATTGCACACTTTAAATTATTCAGCAGTCAATTGAAGAGCAGTAATGTGAAAGTTTACTAGAGTTTAAACTTTGTTACAGTTTAAGAATTTTCAGTTTTTTAGAATTTTGACTAAATAAGAACTGGAGTGGTACAGGGATGCCTCTTTTCTCCATTTCTTTTCTTACTAGCAACAGATTGGGTTGCGAAAACACGATGTCACACAACAGAAATGGAATCCAGTGGACTTAGTTCTTCTGTATCAGAACCATAATTAGATGCAAGACAAAATGAAAATACTTAATAAGAGGTCACAGCATGTGGGTCTGAAACCATACAGGAAAAAGACAACAATAATGAGAATAAATGCAAGAAATGATAACAAGGTCGAACTTGAAGAAACACCAATACAAGATGTAGAATTGTACACATATATTGGCAGCAATGTAGACAAAGTTGGAGGGGCAGACTGATATCAGAATAAGAATACAAAAAGCAAGAGGAGCTTTCATTGCATTGGGAAACATATGGAGAACAAGAGAAATTAAGTCCAACACGAAAATAAGAATCTTCAACTCAAATGTCAAGCCAGTCATATTGTGTGGCTCTGAAACATGGAGAATAACAAAAACAACAACCAAAAAGCTACAGACTTACATAAATGGGTGTTTGCGTAGAATAGAAGGACTGAAATGATATGACAGGGTCACCAATATGGAACTGATGACAAGAACCAGACAGATGCCAGTGGAACAAGAGATGAGAAGCATATGCTGGCAATGGATAGGACACACATTGAAGAAACCTGTTGATAGCATTACAAGGCAGTCCTTGTTCTGGAATCCTGAAGGAAAGAGAGGCAGAGGTAGACCAAAAAAACACATGGAGAAGAGAGCTGGAGACAGAAGTAAAAATGATGAGGAGGACATGGAAAGAACTTGAGATGATGGCACGTGACAGGAGGACTTGGTATGTGTTTGTTGAAGGCCTATGTCACGTGACAGGAGGACTTGGTATGTGTTTGTTGAAGGCCTATGTCACGTGACAGGAGGACTTGGTATGTGTTTGTTGAAGGCCTATGTCACGTGACAGGATGACTTGGCATGTGTTTGTTGAAGGCCTATGTCACATGACAGGAGGACTTGGTATGTGTTTGTTGAAGGCCTATGTCATGTGACAGGAAGACTTGGCATGTGTTTATTGAAGGCCTATGTCATGTGACAGGAGGACTTGGCATGTGTTTTTGAAGGCCTATGCTCCTTGGGGAGCTAAAGTGTATTGAATTGAAGAATATGTATCTTTTGCAGTAGACAGTGTTTTGTTCTTTAAAACTTTTTCATGAGCCCAGGCCTTGACAGATATTGATAGTTTGCTTAGACACATTTTTTAATGAAATTAGTTTGTTTTTTTTGTAAAATTAATAGGAGCAGTGGCAGAATTCTGTTTTTGAAAGCTGTAATAATAGTAATTTTGGAAATGGACGAGAAACTGAACAAATAATTGATACACACAAGATGTAAACCAAAAAAAATTGTAATATCTAGAATGGAAAAATTGTAAAGTTAGCATTTGAGGAATGGTTCAAAAGTAAATATCACATATCTCATTTGTGCATTTCCATTGGTGCAACTTTCCTTGTCATTTTAAAAGCATTGTTTATGATTTTTGTGCTGTTTTTGCGCCTTATCTATGATTGTTAGTTGAAAAAAAAAAAAATCAGTGTTGCCACTCAGAAATCTTCATGATGATGTGCTAGTTATAAATAGCTTCATAGTATTACAAGCAGACAATAATTTGGTTGTATATATATATATATATGGAACTCCCCTATGGTTCCATCGTGTCTCTGAAAAGGCAAAGAAAGAATAAGCCTACTGCAACCTCAGGCATGTCATAGAGAAGGTCACTAATATGAGGTTGTGCATGTGGCTGGTGGCAACCTCATTATGTACAACTAGTTGCTACAGAAGCCATTGCTTCAAGGTCGTGTGAATGCTTTGTGCAGGCTTCCTGCAAGGGGGACAGCTGCAGTGGTGGCTCTATGATCCGTATGGAGTAAAAAAGGAGGATGATGATGGTATATTTGGGAGGGAGATGAAGAGGATGTCTTTAATTTCATTGGTGAAGTGATTTAGATGCTGTCACATGAGATAGCTGGTGGGATTGTCACCCCCCGTGCCGGGGAGCTAACAGTGACAGACAGTATATTTGGGAGGGAGATGATGAGGATGTCTTTAATTTCATTGGTAAAGTGATTTAGATGCTGTCACATGAGATAGCTGGGAGCCGCAGTAGCATAGTGGTTAGTGCACTGGCTTCCTAGCGCAGTGGTCTATGGTTCGATCCCCAGATGAGGCGGGAATTTTTTAGGCCACAAACGGCTCCTGGGTCGACCCAGCCCCAAATGGGTACCAGAGCGACTCTGGGAAGGTTAAGGCGGCTGGCGTGATGCCGACCACATCACCCCTCGTGTGCTGACGGTCAAGATAATATGGGCCTAACACCATATTCCCAATATGCCTCAATGGGCGTGTAACGGGTTCCTTTACCTTTACCTTACATGAGATAGCTGGTGGGATTGTCACCCCCATGCCGGGGAGCTAACAGTGACAGACAGTATATTTGGGAGGGAGATGATGAGGAAGTCTTTAATTTCATTGGTAAAGTGATTTAGATGCTGTCACATGAGATAGCTGGTGGGATTGTCACCCCCCATGCCAGGGAGCTAACAGTGACAGACCTTGTGTGTCAGTTGTGTATACTGTCATCATCATTACTTTTCCTTGGTGCTCTGGAGCATACAGTCACTACTGTAGCTGGTCCCCCTTACAAGTAGCCTGCACCAAGTATTCATATGTTCCTGCAGGGGTGGTTTGTGTAGCAGTTTGTTGTAGTATATGCAAATAGAACGTGCGATTGACAGAGTGGTTAGAGCGCTGGTCTCTCACGGCAAAGGTGCAGGGTTTCGATACATGGTCTCGTCACGCTCCAGTCTACGCAGCTGCACATGAGGTACCTAGGATTGCTCTTGAGTTAGAAAAGGAAAAAGAAGCGAGGAAGGCAACTGGTCGCGTCACCCCCCCCCCCTCCATCTCTCGATGCTGGACCTAGTATAGTGAAGTCTCTAACACTTCACTTCCTTACGACAGTATCTGCTATGGGACTTACCCACCTATACACAAATATTGTATACTCTATTGCTAAGTAAACATGGAGTATATCTCCTACAGTGCTTATTGGTATAAAAAGTGAACAGATATTTTTGCTCATCCAGGTATGGTCTTTTTTCTTCTTCAAGTACCATGCCTCATGGTGCAGGCGATCATGTCTGTCCACAACTTCCTGTCTCTAGTACTGTTTATCAATTCTGTTACTAAATTCTTTCAATGCCATCATGGCAGACTGTCCATTATCATCCCTCTTTGTTATTCTTAGTCTCTTTAACCTTCAGTCTTTCCAGTTATCACAATATATTGCAGCTTTCATCTTCTCATTACCTGCTCAAAGACAGTGGATTGCTTACTTCTAATGTGAGTAATAACCTTCCTGTGCGCAGTGGCTTCTTTCGGGACATCTTCCTGACTCATTTGAGATGCCCTTGGTAACCTTAGCATTCTTGTTTGAAAACCACATCTCTGTGGCCTCCAGTGGCTTTCATACTTGTTTAATAATTATCCATGACTCACTTCTATGTAACCGAATTGGCTCTTTATAACACTGAATAACTGTTTTTCTTACTACCAAATATGGTAGCCAGATATTCGATTCTACATTTAAAAAAAAAAATCAAAGTTATCTGTCTATGAATCAGTCAGTGAATCTTCTTTTTTTCTTCTTCTTCGTACACTCTCAGACGTCCACTTGAATGTTTTCAAAGAAAGCAGTAGTCAGTTTGAGGCTATTTGAATCTCCGTAGAGCTTTTCCACGAATTGTACTGGTGACCGCCATATGCGCTTTCTCTGTTCCACATATGTTGGGCAACTTTGAAGCAGTCATTTTATCAGTGCCACAGTTACACTGATCGGTAGTTCCTATGTTTAGGTTGTTGAATAGATGGTATCTCAATCTGTTGTGGCCAGTGCGGAGTGAAGATTTTCTGTTGAGCTGGTAGTATGCATCATTTTGTGTGTGACCTGGATGCTCTACATCCCATTTGTTTCTGTATCTGATTCTGATAAAACTCTTTGCCTCCTCGACAGTTATGATTGCATCAGGCTGAGTGAATGAAAGTCAGTGAATGAAAGAAGAAAATTGAAGTCAGTTCATTTTAAAGTCATAAGTCATATCAGTCATTTCTGTTTGTTTCTTTATTCCAGTCTGGAGGCAAAAAGAAAGTAATGACCACATAAACTTTCTCCGACATAAACACATATTTATATACTAATTTCCCATAGCATAGCAAATTGCCATGTAAACTTGTCTTTAGCTTTAGCACTAAGTGCGACATAACATATTCTCTATCCTCGCAAGTTACCAAATATGCTTTATGTAGCCTTAACACGTATTCTTTCATAACACGCAGCATCCTTATAGAAGGATCATGCATTTTAATATCTAACATCATTGGTGCTATGCTGGCTGGCTCATGCCACTCTTCCATTTCCAGTCCCAGGTGTTTACTGTCAGTTCTGTTGTTGATTATCTTCCATACCACTTTCGACTGTCAATCATCTTTCTTTCTTTTCTTTTTTCATTTTCTCTTTGGTGTTCCCCCCCCCCTTTTTTTTCTCCCCCCACCTCCCTTTGATGAGAGAAATGTATAAAGGCCTGAATGTGTTTTTCCTTACTTAATTCACGTCTGTATCCTTTTTTGTCAGAAATTCTCGGAGACAGCTTTATTTCGGAAACCTGATTTTTTCCAGTTTCCAGAAATCTCATTAGAAAAGTAGCCCAATTCGCGCAAAGTCTTCCAACATGCATTTCAAGGATGCCCAAAACGGATTCGAAAATCCCCCAGTCACCTAATTGTGATCGAAAAATAGCCCAAAGTCGCCCAAAGAAACTTTTGATTTTCAGAATTTTTCGGTTTTCGGATGTTTGGACAAAAGGCAGCGCCACCCCCCGGGCAACGGCTTTGACTGGCCGGCCAAACTACATGAGTAAATTGAAAAAGGGAGGTCCCCCTTAAACAGTACACACAACTGCTGGCCGAACGGGCGGATGATCAATAATATTTTGACAACGGCTTCTAGGGCAGGAGTTGGAAAGGCCTGGTATCGGGCTGAGGGCGCACCATGGACTGTAATGGTAAGCGGCTAGAACCATCCAGAAAGCAATGGCAAACTACTGGATGTACAATGCCAAGAAATCCATAATGGCTAATCTGAATACTACACAAAGATCTGGTGGTGAGGCCCCCAGGCCAGGCAGATCATATTTAACTGGGGAAGAGATCGTTGGCAGCGTCAGTACAGGTAAATACCATCGCAATAAGGAAGCTGAAATTTTTCGGTCATATAAAAAGACATAATAGTCTGGAAAAAACAGTGATGGAAGGCATGGTCCCTGGAAAAAGGGGAAGGGGTCGACCTAGACGACGGTGGACCCAGGACATCACAGAGAGTCTGAACTTGTCTTTGGCTGATGCAGGTCGACTTGCCCAGAATCGTGATGCGTTCAGAGCAGCTGTAATGGAGACAACGTTCTGGAAAGAATACGTCACATGATGATGATGGACAAAAGGATAGAGACCTGTATTTTCATTCTTTTCATTTGGATTTTTGGTTTTAAGGACCATCTTCATTGCACACGGACAACTCCATCAGTGCTCGATCTCCTCCCTTAGATGGCACACATACAGGATCTCAGCACAGTGAACGAACTCCGTAGCACCGGCGAGGATCCCAATGTGTGTGTATACAGGAATCACACATTCTTTAAACATTTTTGTAGCGGGAAGGTTTTCCTAATTTTTGTAAATTTTGCAGTGGTCGTATGGCTTACTCTTTACGATTTCGAACTGCCGAGGGATTTTTAATTTGCTCAACTTGCACACGGCACCTCCCTTTTTTTTCGCCCTTATCCGAGAAGGCTACTCCTCCGATCTCACTACCCAGGAGATCAGTGAGGAGTATCTCATCATTAAGGCCCACTGGTTCTGAAAACAAATGTCCATCAAATATATCCCTTGTTCTGGGAACCGAACCAGTACCTTTAGAATTAGAGGCAGACACAATATCTCTTAGCCACTCCGACTCCCATTTTTGTATCCCCCCTCCCCACCCCCCCCCCTCCCCCAACCCTCCAATTCTTTCCATTTGTCCTCTTTCGTTATTTCTCTCTTTTATCGTGGATTTTGCTATTTTGAAACTTTTAGCATTTGTTGTGCAGACTTTATCCTTGCTCACGTCTCGGGCGAGACTGGTCCAGGAAACAGCGCATTGATCCAGTGCATTCCCATACAGCATGTCGACATGCAGAGAAGATAATTGCTTGGAGATACATTCAACAGAATTGATAAACAGCACTGGATATAGGAAGCTGTGGAGAGACTTTATCACCTACGGCAGTTGGCATGGTACTTGAAGAAGTTTTCTTAGTCCAACCATATTCCTTACATCAGGAGTCGACAAATTACGGTCCTTGGGCTGACTGCGGCCCGCAGATTCATTTTTATATGGCCCGCTACGATAAATCAACCTTTTGAATCAGTGATCCATTTCTTGTACCGTCTCAGGAATCTGGAGAATGGAGTTAATTTTACATTGTTTGTACCATTTTTTTATAATCTGTAGTCAGTTTATGGTAATTTTGTCTCCCAAAAAAGCAACAAAAAAAAAAAGAAACCAGGCCTGTAACTAATACCCCTAAAAATCAGATTGTAAATAATGATATTCTACATTTCTGATCTTCTAAATATCTTCGATTTTACCATGTCCTCTTGGTCTGCGAGAACAACAATATTTACTTTCCAGCTCGTCTCTTAAAATAAAAACAAGTGTGCCGACCCCTGCATTCCATCACAAGGTCTATGTCGAGGACGACAAGCAACACAATACGGTATAGAAAAGAAAATGAGTGTTAGTCTAAGTGCGTAAGCAAATTCAAGAATACAATAGACAGCTAAATAAAAAAAATTAATAAAAAAATATTTTAAACACAGGCTTTTAATGCACTAAAAACCCAAAAATAATTTTTCAAGGAGTTTATAGCTTGCATTAAAAATGTAACATCAAATTGACAAAAAGCCTGGGGCGCTGATTCTATATGAAATTAACTTCTGCTTTATACTTCATTAGACATGTAACAGGGCTGGTTACGGTTGATATCACTTATAACACTAGGTGGCAGATGGCAGGCCTAGTGACGTAATTTAAGTTTACAACTTCTCTTTTTATCTTCTTTCTTTTATCTTCCAAGTTATTTAGCTGATATCAGTACTGGCCATCTCCGCCAGAGATGTAAATTCCTGGATGATACTTTTATCTTTATTTTATATAATTCAGGTTCGTTCAGTTCCTTCTTTGATGTAATAGTGACTTTGTATAGTGGTAGTTTAAATGTACATGGCATGTGATCAGCAACTCATAAAAGATGGAATCAAATTCGTTATGATCTTTCAATCTTTCAAAACAACTTTTAATAACCTAATCAAACAACACGCACAATAATTCATTCAAATGGTAGAGTTCGCCTAGAAGCCTTTACTGGGTCTTTATACTTCAGGTTAACTCATACATGAATCCTAAGTCATGTATCTTCCTTATTCCTCTTTAACTTATTCTTCTCTTCAGTAGACTTTCTTAGTCTTCCCAAACTGCTCCTATTTACTCATATACCAATGCTCTTTATCAGCATTCTAATAACTGCTCCTAGCGACAAAATTCATCGCATGCATAAATAATTGTATGTTCACCATTCTGATACCTACAAGTGAGAGAGCATATTTGACGTTCTCCTATAAAAGTCTACATTCACTTTTTCTTGATAATCATATACAATTCTGGACATTTCAAACCTTGTACATTATGGTTCCTCTATAACCTCTCTAGTCTCCTTCATATGTTTTTCAGCCTCTTGTTTACTTTACACATAGTCGTTATAACCATCCGTTTTCTTGGTACAAAGTCGTACAGTTCTCATAATGAATTGACAAATCGTACTTCTACTTGACTCTCCTGTAAACAAAATTCTACTCTGTACAAATTATAAACTCAGTTCAATACTTACATTAAAAATACAGCATAACCGCTGATCTCCTTTCAGAAATACACCTTAACTGTGAACTACAGAATCAACTACTATCTCCCGATAGAATAGCACTGGCTAGTGATGGCTGGACATCTAAACATATTCACATAAACCCTATCTGTAAAACCACAGAAGGTTCATCTTGTCCGCACAGCGATCATACCTTCTTCCTGAAGCACAACTCAGGACTCCCTGTCATCTAATGACCTCTGGTCATTTCGCGTGGTGTGTTTTTCTCGCCACTCTTCTGATTCGCTGACCCAAATCTTTTTTACTTAAATTTATTGGTCGAACCTTTTTTTCTTGTTCTCGAACTTTCTATTTACAACTCAAGATAATCACTCACTATTAATTAACGTGAGCCGGTATTCTGAACCGTTGTCAGTTAGCAATACCATTATTTTCATTCATTATTTTCTCTTGTGAGCTGTTCCAACTGTTTATCTCACCTTAACAATAGCATGAATAATGCTTGGGCAAACCCCACAGTGACATACACCTATGGATAAAATATTTGATGAGCGCTTAAGCGCCCCAGGCTTTTTGTCAATTTGATGTTATATTTTTACTGCAAATCTACTCTAGAATCCTAGAGCAGAGACTCCGACGCCTAGCTGAGCCACAGTTGGATGAGGTCCAGTGCGGATTCCGAGCAAACCGAAGTACTCAAGACCTAATCTTCACACTCAGACAGCTGAGTGAAAAGGCCCTTGAGTATAAGAGTGAGATCCATCTTTGTTTCATAGATCTGGAAAAGGCGTTTGACAGGGTCCCTTGGAGCAAACTTTGGGACTGTTTGGCAAGGAAGAATATTCCAGCACCTCTGATTCATGCTATACAGAGCTTCTACAAGTCTTGCAGAAATTATGTGAGGACAGCAAACCATAAGTCAGAAGAGTTCAGGACCACCACTGGTGTAACACAAGGTGATATCCTATCACCTTACCTCTTCATACTCCTTATGGACGATGTCATCAAGGCATGTAAGGAGAGAACAAGAAAGTATTCAGTGGGGTACTGGAAGATGAGACAGGTCTATATTTCAGAGCTGGCATTTGCTGATGATGTTGCCCTGATTGCTAAATCAGAGGCACATCTCCAATCCAACCTGCAAGTCTGGAAGGAAGAGCTGGAGAAGAGAGGGATGGTCATAAGCAGCTCTAAAACAAAATCCATGGTGATATCACGAGAAGAAAGAAGACATCAGATTAAGCTGGGAGAACAGGTCCTGGAGCAGGTCGACCACTTTAAATACCTCGGAGCTATTATAGACCGAAAGGGAGGCATCAAAGAAGAGTTGGCCACTCGAAAAGCAGCAGCTGGGAGACTTTTTCAGGCCATAAATCGAGGATTCCTCAGCAAGAGAGAGGTTGGTAAGAAAACGAAGATGGCTGTATACCGCTCCACCTATGTCCCAGTCTTGACATATGGATGCGAGTCATGGGCAATGACTACAACCCATAAAAGCCAGATCCAAACCTCAGAAATGAGGTATCTGAGGAAGGTGGTTGAAGTAACAAGAAGAGACATGGTACGCAACCAGACGATACGTCAAGGCCTAAAATGCCACCCCCTACAGACCCAAGTAGAACAGTCCCAACTAAGATGGTTTGGCCATGTCTGCAGAATGGGAGAAGATCGGCTACCACGACAAGCATGGGAAACAAAGAGCCAAGGATCCAGACCCCGAGGACGACCCAGAGTCCGCTGGGAGGACAACATTAGACAATCTTTGAAGGACCGAGGACTAGAATGGAACCAGGCCAGGAGGAAGACAGCCGATAGAATAGTCTGGCGCTCTCTCTTCCAAACCTCTACACCTCACGGTAGAAGGGGAACGACTAAGTAAGTAAGTTTTTACTGCAAACTATAAACTCCTTGAAAAATTATTTTTGGGTTTTTAGTGCATTAAAAGCCTATGTTTAAAATATTTATTTTTAATTTTTGTTGTTTTTAAATTTAAGTCAAATGTAATCGATCCGCTAATGACATTATCAGTTTGCGATAAACGAGTCCACAGCACAGGAGGTGGATTTCATTATTCAGTATATTACACGGACAGTTAATATATTTTTTTTATTTTCTTATAAGAGTTGTAAATTACATTTTTTTAATGTATTTGTCAGTTGTGTGTATGTCTGGGGGAGGAGGGGAGGGGAGGGGAGAGAGAATGAAGTTTCAAGAGAGACAATCTTGTTGGAAAGAACACCTAGATTATTTGCAGTTATCGCCCATTTTAGTGATGTTTTTTATACAAACAAACCAAAATTAATATTAATTTCAATTTTATTATTTTTACGACTGATTATTGTATTGTCATGGGGAATATACACAACTATGCCAATTTTCAGAGCTATTGCTCATCTGAAAGTGATTGAAAAATCGATTGCAAGATTTGAAGGTGACAACAGGGTGACATACGTTGCGAGTTAAAGAAAAGCCTGTAATAATAAACAAAAGTAATGATGATGTCCTGAAAGAAGTCATTGCGCAAAGGAAGCACTGCACTTTCTTTGGACACGTCACGAGGACAGGAAAGCTGAGGTTTTTTTCTGAAGACATGAAAGATTGGAGGAACGAGAGAAAGATGATGACAGATAGAAAAGATACAGGACAGTTGGACATCGTGGCATGGACAGAAATGAACAACAAAATCGAAAAGCAGCACTAGGGACACGTGATTATGGAGAGACATGATCACCAGTCCCGTTGATATAACAGCCTATAATGTCATGGCAGTAGCCTTGGAACGTAAAAGAAATATAGTAATAGTGTAATGTTGTTTTCTATTCTGTAAATAATAACTGGGGCGGCAAGGTGAAGTGGAGGGGGAAATGTTCGTGCAACAGGTAAACACATATCTATTCGCTTCGCAAGCTCAGGTACGGCTGGTTGAACACACTGACCAATACACTTCCGCGTAGTTGCTGTCTACGTATTAACAATTCTTTGCTTTAGTTACAACAGTACTTTGGATTGGCTACATCGGGCTTACATTTTTTTTTAAAAGACTTCAGGACAATATTAATCGCGAATGTATGCCAACAGTTGGAAGTGTTTAAAGCTTGCTATCCGAGATCGGAACGGTTCGGCGTTTATATGGTGTGAACATAGTAACTATCTTTCTTAACGTGTGTAACGTAGGCTGTGTCATTATAGAATGTTTAGTTTGGGCTATTGTTCGTGAAATGTTTAACATATTCGACCTTTTTGATAGTGTTTTAACTTAGCGAATCTATGCCATAACGGAATGTGTAAGATAGACAGCCGGTCTTGTTAATAACATGTTTAATATATCCTATCTCTCTGATAAAGTGTTTAACACAGACTGCGGATCCATGTCATAATGGGTCTTGTTAATAAAATGTTTAACATATCCAGTCGTGTTAATAAGATGTTTAACATATTCGGTCTTGTTAATAAAACGTTTAACATATCCGGTCTTGTTAATAAAATGTTTAACATATCTGGTCTTTTAAGTAAAATGTTTAACATATCTGGTCTTTTAAATAAAATGTTTAACATATCCGGTCTTGTTAATAAAATGTTAAACATATCCGACCTTTCTAGTAAAATTTGTAACATAAACTGCGGATCCGTGTCATAATGGGTCTTGTTAATAAAATGTTTAACATATCCGGTCTTGTTAATAAGATGCTTAACATATCTGGTCTTTTAAATAAAATGTTAAACATAAACTGCGGATCTCTGTCATAGTCGGATGTTTGGTATAGGAAGCAGGTGTTGTTTATACAATGTTTAACATATCCGGTCTTTTTGATATGTAGTTTTAAATATATATACCGTACTGCGGATCTGCGTCGTAATAGAATGTTTAGCTTGGGCAGCCGGTCTTTTCAATAAAATGTTTAACATATCCGATCATTTCAATAAAACGTTTAACATATTTTAATAAAAGTTTTAGCATATCCTATCTTTTAAATAAGGGTTTTAACACAGACTGCGGGCGGATCTATGTCATAATGGAATGTTTAGCCCAGACAACCGGTCTTGTTCATAAAATATATATCACATAGGAACTTACGTGGACTACGGATCTTTGTCATACTGGGATGTTTAAGTACTACGAGCCAGTCTTGTTAATAAAATGTTTAGCTTATCCGATCTTTTCAATAAAATGTTTAACATTGGCTAAAGATCTGTGTCATAATGGAGAGTTTAGCATGGGCAGCCGGTCTTGTTAATAAAATGTTAACATAGCCGGTCTTTCTGATTCAACGTTTGACATAGTCATAATGAAGTGAATGGTATAATTACCATTGTACATTCATTTTAGTTTAATTCCTATTTTCGCCTGTAAGAGAATACTTGTTGGTAGAATTTCGGACTTAGCATGTGAAACTTTTCGAGAATTTAAACATTATTATTGTGACATTTTGGGGGTACAATTTCCTGAAGTTTTGTTGTAAATGTTGGGATTAATATTACAGTCTGGATAATTAAGTGCTGTAGACGTGTCGTTTGGAATTCCAATCATCAAGTCATAATTTAAGTTCTGTCGGCTCAGACCATCGATCTGGCCACTGTGTATTCTGGATTTTCTGTATGGTCTGCCATTTGTGTTTGAAAGAAGAGACAGCTAGCGGTTATCTCTGGGCAGATGTCACTTTGAACCCGAGTAAATGGCCGATTGCTGGTGTCGATAGTGAATGCTGGCCAGTGCAGATGTCGGACTTTGAGCCATCTATCATTTTCGATATCTCAGATGGTATTCTCCAGGACAGTGGTGCTCAGGTACTCATTGTGATAAGAAACTCGTGCATGGTGATGAAACAAGTGTCTGTTGTCTACATCTTTGCATTTATTCATCGCCCCCTTAAATTCAGCTACCAAACGACCATAGGGACTTCAACAAACTCACGCAAAGTCCTCCTGTCTCGAGTCTTCAGCTCAAGGTCTTTCCAGGCCTTCGTCATCTCGTTCAATCCCTCTCCAGTTCTCATCTCCGTGTGTTGTCGGTCTCCGTCTGCCTATTTTACTCTGGGGATTTCATAGTAATTCCAGAGTAAGGACTAGCGCTGTCAACACGTTTCCTCAGTGTATGTCCTATCAATCGCCAGCGTCTTCATAATTAGACCACACGATATTTTAGGTTTGGAAATGCGCTCTGATATAACCAATGGATCCTGTATCCAGGTTGAACGGAGCGCGCCTCGTCAAAACGAGGCAGAATTTTTTTTTTTTAAAATCTGTACGCATTTGTTGCAAATAATAAACTAATGCCTCACATGCGTTTTGACGTCATCGTGATCATCAGCAGCAAAAGTATGCTGTATCTTTTAAAACGGTTTAGATAGTCTACCTTAATGGAGTGAAGTGTTAAAGACTCCACTGTACTAAGTCTCAGCTTTAGTAGGTGGGATGACTGGTTTCCTTCCTAGCTGGCTTTGCCTCTCCTAAATGAAGAGCAGAGTCAAGTACCCATTTACAGCTGGGTAGACTGGAGCATGACGATACCAAGTTTCGAACCTAGTAACTTTGCCTCTGGAGAAGCAAGTGCTGTAAATGTTAACTGCATTTTGGTTATGCACGCTTCGTTTGACATTTGCACAATGACTGGAAGCCTCCTTCAGTCATAACTGATCGCCCTCCACTGCTTTAACCCCCCTAGCGTTCCTTTCAGCGTGTTCATTTCTTTTCTGCTTGTTGTAAGAGTTCTTTTCTCTTCTGCTTGTTGTAAGAGTTCTTTTCTCTTCTGCTTGTTGTAAGAGTTCTTTTCTCTTCTGCTTGTTGTAAGAGTTCTTTTCTCTTCTGCTTGTTGTAAGAGTTCTTTTCTCTTCTGCTTGTTGTAAGAGTTCTTTTCTCTTCTGCTTGTTGTAAGAGTTCTTTTATCTTCTGCTTGTTGTAAGAGTTCTTTTCGGCCAATCTGAGGTTGCGCCATAGGGAGCATCTCTACTTGATGCAGTCGGCAGCTTCGTCCTCGCAGATTGATGGAGTTATGTCCAGTGCTGCCACAGGATTTACTTTCCTTGCTCTGCAGTTATGGTCCAACAGTGGTCAAACTTCAGGGTATCTACTGAGGGCCTTCATTGATATCTACCTTTCGCCTTTGGCAGAGATGTGAATTGGAGAATGGTGCTTCAGTTCTAAGGAGCCTTATAGAAATTTAAAGAAATCAAGTACTACGGCTGATAGGATCCAGGTCGTGTAAGCTTTTTATCTATCCTGACCTTCTATGAGTTAAGATTTTGCTCGTTCTGATGAGCCCCCAACTGATTGAACTCGGTAAAATATTACTTAAAAAGCTCTGTTATAAGTATTTAAAATGACTGAGACATACGGGTGCAGTTCACTCAAAATAACTAAATTAACTATAAATTTGTATATTTAGAGATAAATTTAATTATCAATTATCGTTAACAAATGTAAAATAAATATGGGTGGGGTGAATTCAGATAGTCTTTAAAATTTCCTCACAGGTGATAGTCTGATTTGAAAAAAAATCATTAGTAGAGAGTTCATTTTGCAGCTTTGAATGGGTACTTAGCTGCTAGTAAGATGTTGGTTGGTTTCTGCTCCAGCCGATGTTTGTTCTTTGCAGGTTATAGACTGGTTCACTCTCGTCACTGGTCAAGTCTGGTGGCCGCAACACGTCCCTCGTAGTATTGTGGGATAATTGCGAAGATGGTCCTGTGTCTGTTAAGACCTGTCTGCTGTGGGTGTCCAGCTTTGACTGCAGGCCACTTATACCACTAACTTGTTCCACAGTTAACACCACCAATTGGTACCACCGACTAGTATCATGAAATAAGAGAGAAACAGATACCGTCCTGAGTATTGGGTTTCCTGACACAAAATCAGGTCCCCCCTCCCCACTTTTTCATTCCACCATCCCATCTGCCTCAAAGCTTTACCCTCTCTGAGCGTTAATGTTAATCCCAGTGAGCGGAAAACATCCATTGCATTTATGTTGAATTTATTTACGTTTACATATGCACTGGTTTAAAAGGTTAACATAATAAGTGTGTATATCAGTTCTATCATCATCCACTCCCTGCTCCTTCTGGAACTTGGGACTACCTCTGCTTTTGGTTCTCTATGATAAATCCACATAAAGCAGTCACCAGCTCTTGCAGTGGTAGTTCATGAAATCATTATTCTATATGCTGAGGTTACCGCCTCGTATGACTTGGACATCCACTAGCAATTTCCCTATGTTAATAAATGCAGAAAAAAGAATTATAAAATATACCCCAAAATACCGACTTCTGGCTCAGAAAAATAGTTTCGGCAACGTGATTAAGATGCCTCTTACATGTGTTACATTACAATAGACTCCCACTATGACTTAGTGCTTAGGTTCCTAGGATTCCAGGCTTTCCGTATTAATAAAGTTGTCATTTTGTAAATTCACAAGATGCTCAAACATCTTTCAAGGTGGATTATTCTCCAGCAAGTCTGTCCGGAAATGGTTGTCATTTACCCGGTCTTTAGCTAACAATCAACAAACTGGGCAGACAGAACTATTATCAGAGATAATATATTGTGGTCGTCCCAAGTTTGTTTACTCACTAATCCGGTCGCTTCACTGCACTTATCTGGTTT
>JAMPIV010010134.1:0-113641 GCA_024509875.1 Oreohelix idahoensis | reverse complement strand
CAAGTTACTTGACGTCCATAGGTTTGTAGAAAAAATTATGAAAACCACGGAAGAGGGTGTTTCTAGCAAGATTGAGATCTCCCTGTCACTGTCCGATAATAGGATAAATAATCTGTTCTCTTGGCAGTGATCAACACACATGATGACCGAAATCTAACATGGCCGCCTCCCTGAGTTGTCGTTCACTCATTCATAGGAAGGAGAATATAAGCCAGAGTTAATTTATAATGGGTATATAAATGATTTCATAAATGTTTCCATACAGCTCTACGGTGATCAGGGTAATTCACGTAGCCATAACCGCTGTAGGAAAGTCTGTCATCTTCGTCGATACAAAACACGACCCTAGCGATACGAAGCACAATGTTCCATCTAGGTCGAATCGACATGAGAGATCATCAAAATAGGGTCTGGCAATACATGGAGTCCGAATTATACATTGTACCGTACCTTAGGAGAGTCTCTAACATAAACTATAGTAGAGATACCATCTCCTTTAGAAGAAAACCACTTCATGAATCATATTTCCTTAAGAATCTACCAGCCCTTTGAAAAGTGCGTACCCGCCATTATCACGGTACATCGGAACTCATCACGACTTGTCAAGACAACTCATACTTCCGCTAGAGCGGAATAATAAGAATCTAGTCCCGCCTACCCATCCAAATTATACAATATAGGACTGATTCTACTTGTACTAATAATATGTAATACATATGAATTCAGGCCATAAACATAATAAGCAAATTAATCTATTTTCTGGCCCTAAAAATAAGTACAAATATAAGAGCAATATCCGTGCGCCGGATCAATATCAAGAACGATTACTCCTATAATCAAAAGTGTGAATCAAACATGGATTATCTCGCTTTCCCCATAGACAGCATTTTCATACACAAATGAATGAATGTCTATATCTTTTCCATATTAAATAGCCATATCGATTTTTGTAATATGTACGTCAAAATATGCACGCAACACACCTCTGTATGATTATCTAGAACCTGTTGCACTCTCTCCTTCTGATTTTTCGTTAAATGCGTACTGATTTTCACCTGTGCCGCTGTCTCACAGGGGTGTAATGGATATTCAAATGATGAAAGTGGTTCCTTCTTCATCTCCATTGCAATGGACAAGGTTAGCAAGTGTGTCTCTTCCTGATGTTCTCTTTCCAAATATTTCTTCAGGAGATTCACATGATAGATTTTTTCTTTCCCCTTCTTATCTATCTTATAATTGGTTCTAGACACCTTCTCTAGAACTGTATATGGACCTTGCCATCCAATTTGTAACTTATTCTGATTTCCGGGCAAAAGAAGCAGTACCTTCTCTCCCACAGCCAAATCTCTGTCTTTTGCCTTCCTGTTATAATAAGCAGCATGTTTCTTCCTGGCTTGTTTCAAATTTTCATTGGCAAGTTTCCAGCCAGTTTTTAAACGAGTGGTCAGCTCATTTACATATTGGTATGAGGATGTAATATTTTCCTCTGCTTTTTCATCCGTCCACGTTCTTAACAGTGCTTCAAGTGGACCTTTTATTGGCCTTCCAAACAATAATGTTGCCGGGGCCATACCGGTTGAACTATGGGGTACCTCCCGATAAGCAAAGAGGGCGGCGTGAAGGTACTGGTCCCATGTATCTGGTTTTTCGTGTGCCAACTTTCTCAGGATTGACATCAAGGTGCCATTAAATCTTTCCACTTGGCCGTTCCCTTGGGGATGATACACACTACAATGGTAGTGTTTGGCCTGGAAGATCCTGAAAACTTCTTCAGTTAGTTTCCCCTTGAACTGAGAGCCATTATCAGTCAAGATTTGATTGGGAAAACCTAACCTTGTGAAAATTGTGAGTATGCCTCTGCCACATGTTTAGAATCAATCGATGACAGGGCTACCGCCTCTCCCCACATAGAACAAGTGTCCACCAGAGTCAGAATGTAGCTGTTCCTTCTCTTAGTTCGAGTGAGAGGTCCCACAAGATCCACGGCAACTCTCTCAAAGGGTGTTCCCACTATGGGCATTTCTCCCAGAGTTGCCGGTGCAGTCCAATGTTTAGGTGCTACTCGTTGGCACTCTGGACAGGATTTTACATATCGTTTGATATCTTCAGTTATTCCTGGCCAGAAATAGTGACAAGCTATTCGCTGTCCTGTTGCGCTGATCCCCATATGACCACTGAAGGGAATCGCGTGCCCTAGTTCCAACACTTTAGTCCTATATGAAGTGGGAAGGACCAGCTGTCCTGTGACCAATGGATTCAGATCCAGCCCCTTCCTATAAATCAGTTTGTTCTTCATATAAAATTCTCCCTTGCCTGGAGGTGTATGGGTTTTGGGCAACTTCTTGAAACACGGCTTGAGTGTTTTGTCCTCCGTCTGTGAATCCTCATCTCATCTGGATGAGTATTTATTGGATTATCCTCCTCCTTTTTAGACTGTGATCTGGTCTGCACTGTTGCCAATATCCCAGGTCTCTTGGGATTCCCCAAGAAGACATATCTACACCCCAATATCAGAGGGTAGATTGGCTCATTTATCACTGCTGCTTTTATGATTCCTTCCACATATCGCGTTTTCACCTTTATCCGGGCGACGGGAAGTGTCATGGTAGCTACATCCTTGGTTGCAGTTTGAATCTCCACTGTTTCTGTGGTGTATTGATCCGCCTGCACCAGGTGAGAACTCACAACGGAATCGTAATCTAAACCGGTATCATATAAACATCTTATAGTGACACCATTACAAATGACATCTTCATACACTGGGGGATGGTATGGTTCCTGTAGTTCTGCAGGTTTGACCGTTTTTTCCTTTTTCCCAGATAGCAGCACAATGAGGAGGTTTCCTTCTACAATGGTCAGTGTCATGATTGTTCATCTTACAATTTTTACACCACCTTTTCCCTTGGTTGAAAGATTTCCTTTCATCATATTTCCTTTCATCGAATTGTGGGTTTTTATTTTTATTGTCATACCGTGGCCTATCAAATTGGTGCTTACCTTTGTTATGATCCCTAGGATCAAATTTATTAAAGTTCTGTGGTGCCCTAAAATATTCCACCTGTTTCTTTTTATTACCTGATACTTCTGCTTGAGCCGCCTGATACCTTTCTGCAACAGTTAGCAACTCACCCAGTCTCTCTGCACCTTGTTCCATGAGAAACTTTCTCAGGTCTGGAGCCATGGACTCTCTTAATTGTTCTATAAGGACCATTTCCTTAAGATCTTGGGTTTTCCCCAGAGAAGTCCCTTTCTCCAAGTATGTCTCTATCCGTGCAGAGAACTGGTGATAGGTTTCACCTGACAGTAGTTTAGCATTCCTAAATTTTTTTTCTGTAAAATTCTGCGTTCTTTTCATATCTTAACAAAAGAGCCTGCTTTAGCATGTCATAATTTTCCTGATCATCTCTGTGCATTTTGGCAAAAACTTCATAAGCTGCCCCACGAAGTCCTTGAGATAACTTTAAGCTCCACCTTTCTCTCTCTAACCCATATGTGGTAGCTAATAATTCGTATCTATTTATATAGCTCTCAATATCATCGTCTTTCTCAACAAAATGATCTAAATGAAAGTTCATAGCTGAGGTTGAGGCTCCCTGAGTAGCAGTAGCATCAGAGGCAAAGGGACTGGCACCATTTTCAGGAGCATGGCCCTGAAACTCAAACTCCCTTAGTCGTAGCTCATGTTCCCTTTGTAATCTCTTCTCCTCCTTTTCTGCTTCCCTCTCTGCAGCTAATCTTCTTTCCTCGGCTTCCCTTTCTGCCTTTTGTTCTTCTAATTGGAGCCTCTTAATCTCCCTATCAGCCTCCAATGCTTTAGCCTCGTTGTCAGCCTCAATCTGCAACCTCTTAATTTTTTTTTCAGCCTCTAACCTTCTTTCGGCCTCAAACCTTCTTTCTTCGCGTTCAATAAATTTGTCACATTCAGTAGTGACATAAGTAATCATAACTTGCCCATCTAATCCCATCTCTTTTGCAGTCTGTACAGCCGCAGATCGAAAATTGGCCAGGTCCGCCATTTTATATCAGGTAATTAAATAAAATATCTAACTAAACAATATAATCTGTAATTATATATCCAATAGACAAAACAGGCACCAAGAGCTCAACCTTATTTAATTCCACCCAAGGATACCTTTTAACTTTTTATATTCCCTGAAGTGAATTACCCCCAATATTTATACTAGTAAAGGATTCAATATCCCGGATGAGCCCCAATATATGTGGTAAAGTGGGATGATAT
The DNA here is from genome assembly GCA_024509875.1 of Oreohelix idahoensis. Lineage (NCBI taxonomy): Eukaryota > Metazoa > Mollusca > Gastropoda > Stylommatophora > Oreohelicidae > Oreohelix > Oreohelix idahoensis. The sequence goes on along the minus strand of JAMPIV010010134.1, from coordinate 109,401 downwards.
AAATATTTATAGGGACTTAGTGTACTGACTGAGATCAGCTGTGAAGGCATCTGTATCTAATATGTGTAGTGTTTTACAGATAACCTTACTTACTGCCACATATTTATATCTCAGTCAGAATTATTCTGGAATATTGTGTTGGCAACGTTATATGTCTAGGGTTATGCAAATGATGAAGTGTAAGTCACCACAACAACAAACAGATAAACAATTTAATTATTCCACCACACTTGACAACACTGTGACACTCACAAACAGTCAACACTCTAGAAGACTATCTTAAAAGATTCAATGATAAATTTCAGATATATACAGATGTATTGATTTTTTCTACAATAATATGTGATCCTGATTCAACTACACAGTGAACCAGGCAATATTATACCATGTAATTACAGATGTTATGTACACAGATATAAATGTGGTCTTTGCATTGACATACGATATTAGTGAACTATGAGTGTGAGTTGTGATGTGGTAATATGAGGTAATACTGGTTTTGTTCTTCAAGATAGATTCTTATTAGACATCATGACTGCATGTGTTTGTTTCTGTTGGAACTAGTATTGGAGATGTTCTCAGTTCCTGTCATTAAAACAATTAATTACCCCTCTTTAATTAATACAATTCATTTAAAGAGGGGGGGGTACAAATTGTTAAGCTCTGTTGCCCACGAAGGGCTAAACTTTCGTGATGGCGGCAGGCAAAGACTCCTCTGCTAGACTTCTTCACTGGTTCTGAAGACACCTCACTGGTTCTGAAGACACCTCACTGGTTACTACAGGGACCAAAGAGTATGTTGTAGCCTCTGGATTCAGCAAATGCTCAGACCAGGTGCGGCTTCAATAACTAGGACCACAGTCCCTGAAACAAGAAGGATGTACCTCCTACTTCAGAACTAATTTATACTATCTGGCTAGACTGAGCACAATACATCACAAACACAGAGTTCAGAGCTTTAGTTTAACTGCTATCTTCTTCTGAAGCAGTTTACTCCAGTATTAACCTCCCTAATGGTTACTACGCCTCTGCACTTTCAGCTATAAGTCCTTCCATGTCATAAGGTAGGTGTCTGTGTACTATGTGGTAATTCCATGTAGTTTGACTTTTCTCCGACACCTTCTGTTCAGGTTGGAGCAATATATATATATAGATATAGACCTTGTCTCATGTTCGCTACTGAACTGCACATATATACAGACATAAATTATCAATGTACATTCATTGTTCATTAAAAAGAGATTAAATATTTCAACCTACCACAAATCACGGAAATATACACAGATACGTTGACCAGCAATGAATGTAGGCACAAATACTGGCACAAATTCCCATCTGCTTATGTTCCAGGCTTTTATTTAGCAAAAATATGAGCTGGCTTCAACGCACTGTTGCTTTATCAAGCTTATTTGAACTAGTGGTCTCGAACTAACGCTATCAATTAACTATATTAACAGACCTAACCAATCAGGCCATTTCTACCCCATCGTTTGAAAAAAAGTACTCTTACTTCCGTCTCCCTTGACAACAAAAGATAGCATTTATAGTCCGACTAATCGTGTTTAGCCTTACATATCATTCCATCCAATCAATTCAAATGTAACTTGTGGCCTATTTCCGTACAATGGTGATTTAAAATTCTGCCACTGAGCGACTCCGAGTTTTTAGGTTGTCTGACACCCTCATTATTTTCTTTTGCCTATAATTTATTAATTCCTGGACTATTTGCGTAACACTTAACATATTCTGTGTCAGCAAGCCCTAAGGAATCCAAATATCTCAATCTCAGGGAGCTAGGTGGCTGCGTTCAAAATGTGCATTTTCTACCACCTCCTGTTCACTTCAATCCCCATGTGGTGTCTGGGTACTGTCATGTTTTCAAACGTAAATCCATCTAATGTCATCTTTCATAATAAGCGTTTTTCAGGGTTTTTTTTTTTTAAAACCTAACTCTGGGAAGGGTAGTGTTTTTATCACTGTCCGTCTGAAATAAAGTTAGTGCATGTGGCCTTACACGCGTGTTAGGGGTGGTATTAATATAGCGAGACGCGTGTTTAGTGTTGCTTGCGTTGCTGCCTTCAGCCCTCCCTTCTTTCCATCTTAGTCCATATTTTCGTTCGTTTTGGTAACGTAGTATAATTAATGTTAGGATTAATTTAGGTCATTAATCACTTGTGTATCTCAAGGTTTTTCTTAGAACTGCAGTACACGTTTTATTGGGTTGTGGAAACGCATGTATTTATGCAGTGGCTTATATTTAACGTGGAAACGTTACAATTTGCAGACGAAGCATAAAACAAAGGGGATTTCGAGTACTGTCATTGTGACAGCACTGTTCTTTACCATTCTTCTTCCTTTTATAGAATTTATTTGTTAGGCTTTACATTTACTTTTTAATTTATATATGTGGATTAGAATTTCTCACGACAGCCATCTTGCTGCAATACCGCACCACTGGGTGTTTACAATATTATATTTGCTCGTTTGCTGTTTGCTCGGGGTGACTGTCTGCCTATCCTGTCGACGACGCTTTATTATGGCTTAGTCATCAATCTTCTTCTTTGTCAGACTTTTCACATCCCATCAATGCTTGCTCGCGCCGTCACGTGGGCTGACAGTCACGTGGGTTGCGCGCACATCGAAAATATACGGGCGATAAATCTGCCATGAACAATGAAGGGGGAGGCTGGGGTGTCTTTACGGCCCCATCACACTACTAAATAATGTTTTCTTTATGACGTCATTAATTAACCTGTTTGTGACGTTAGTCCTATTCATTCGTTCTATTGTTTTTCTGCCCATCATCACAAAGTTAAATAAATTGTCCACTAAATGACCTAGAATATAGTCAACATTGTGGCATCACGGACACCCACAAGATACATATCCCCACACTACTAATTTTCTGTTATAGCACGTTTCACTAGCTTTGCCCTCAAACAAATGTTATTATCTGATTAACCGTCCAACGTATTAATGTCATTTTTTGCATACGATGTTATATTGGGTTGGACCCAACAAATATGTACTTTATATCTGTGCATCTTGTCTAGTTCCCATAAACGAATGAAATCCTTTGATCTTTGTCGGCATACTAATTATTGTGTATCGAGGAAAGAAATTTTACCACTTCAGTCACAGATTCTGTGAATTGATTAGGCATAGGCGTCTCTACTATTAAAATAATGTGGCCATCACGTTTGCATATGAATACCTGTTGAAGATGATTCCTTAAATGATCTGCATGCGAGATACTCGTGACATTGTTTGTCATTGACATTTAGTGCGCTACCAAACTGGACCTTCATTGATCTAATTATTTCAATAAGTATCACCACTTTGCGGTTCATAAATATCATAATATAACGTTGCTCCTCTACTGTGCTTGTAAATAACCGTAAGGTCATCTTTAAAGAAATTAAACTTCATCCGAATCAGAATCAGGTGTCTCTGAGAAATTGATAATCAATCTCGGCTGAATAAAGGACAAACCATCATTCGTCCAATATTCCTCTTCCTCTTGTAACACATGGTTCTCACATTCCTTCCAATAATCCCTGGCTATATTGGAGATGGCGGCTTTTGTAAGTATTTCAACATCCTTTAATTTGAACGTTCTATTTTCTGTTGCTACCTGTTCCTTAATTTTAGCCCAGACTAATTCTATTGGGTTTAAGTGAGAATGGTAAGGGGGCAATCTTAAACATCTGTGACCATGTTCATGGATTGCCTTGTCTATGTGAAATATTTTTGTATGCTGTGTCTTTAAAATTCCAAGTAATTCAGGCTTCAGAGACATTTCGTTGAATGGAATGTTGTTTTTGGTCAGCCAGATCTTTATTACATCTTTAGTACTTGATGAATTAGGAACTTTATCTTCTGGTGCCACAACGTTGTGATAAGTAGCATTGTCCATTATCAAACACGACGGTCAATCCAATGAAGGAAGTACATGATTCACAAACCAATCTTGAAATATCTTGCCATTCATCTCTGTATGATAATCCCTATTATCTGTGGATTTTGAAACAAATATGAGTTCAGTATTATTTAGAAGCCCATAATGGCTGCTTCTTGCATGTGCAATTATTATGCGCTGTCCTTTGCTGCTTGGTACTAGTCTCTTAGTTGCCCCATCAGATGATGGCCATTCTCATTCATTACTGTGGTGTGCATTGATCCACTTTCATCTAAATATACAAAATCATAACAATCTCTTCTCATTTCTCTGATAATGTTTCTACCACTAACATATTTTCTAAAAGTGAATCCCAAACTCCTAATAGTCCTCCATAGCGTAGATTTGGAAATATCAATGTCATTATTCTTTCTTAACCAAATTTTCAACTTCCTTAAAGTCACTGCCTCATTATTGTGAAACATATTGCAAATTTCTCTGCGGATCAATTCTCTGTCAAAATTATCCACCACTCTTGGCCTAATTGTCGTGTGTAAAACACTGGAATTAGAAATTTCAGATGTCGCTATCCAGCGGTGCAATGATCGTTTGCTTATCCCCAAGGCATGAATAGTCCTCTTTTGTGGGTTTGAAATAGAATGATATAGTTTTCCTCGAGTAGCTTCATACTTCAGAAATACTTAAAAATCCTATTTGTGATTTGCTGTAATGTCATAAAATGTACTCGCAGACTCATTTTTCCTACTTAACCACACAATACGTTTTGTAGATACACCCCTGATTGACAATGTGTGCGTAACACCCATATAAACTGTTTTATGTTCAAGAAGTGCAATGTCACGCAATTTCACGCTAAAATCATGCCAATTGTTTGATAACCCAATCATGTGCAAATGAGGTCGTATAATTTACTGTAGACATTTCAATATGTGTGTGTGTGATGTGTGTGGGCAAGTAGGATTTTGATCTTATATCGCAAAGAAACAAAAATTAAAACCAATGGCCGCATTTTAATGAAAAATTTAATTCATAGGGTCTATACCATTTCAAATTCACACACAAAATTACACTTATATGCGTTATATATTCGCTGAGATATAGCATTATGAAGTTGGGCAAAGCTAGTGAAACGTGCTTTTTTATAGTGAGATGTGTGGGTGTTACATGTAAGTGAGATGTGTGGATGTTACATGTTAGTGAGATGTGTAGGTCTTACATGTATGTGAGATGTGTGTCACATGTAAGTGAGATGTGACGGGTGTTATTTGTTAATGAGAAATGTTTAGTAAAATTATATAAGTAATATGAACATCAGTTATAATCGTTAGAGCGGAAAATTAGGACTTCCAAAATTATTTGAAACATTATAAACAGTAGTAAGAAGAAACATACTAATATCAAAAGTATTAATAACAGCAACATTCAAATAATTATTACTTTATATAAAATATAAATACTAAATAAACGTTATCAGCAAATAAATGCAAGGACAAAATGATATGCAAATAAGAATTTTATATTCCAATCACTAGTCAAAAATATTAATATACTCAGTGATAAACTAATGAAGTAAGAAAATTAAAATACTTGTATGTATTAAACCACGTATATTAATATGCAAAATATTATATGTTCTAAAAAAAAGTTAAAAATAAAGAATTACAATAATTACTATAATTATAACTAAAAAATGTTTTTAATGAGATAGACTCCCCCAGAATGGTGGATGAGCTGAGGCAAATGAAGCTGATCTGATGCTTACCTGCTCTCAACCCATTTCTTAAAAAAAAAATTGGTGTGTGTGTGTGTGTCATTTGTTGGAGAGGTATGTGTGCTGTATGTTCGAGAGATTATGTAAGCTACGTGTTAGTGACGTGTGTAGTTAGAATTGTTGATGTTACTTGTTAGTGAGATGTGGATGAGTTTGGATGCTAGAGGAATGTTTGCACCTGTGTGTTACCTGGACCCGTACGGCGAGCACAGAATAGTAACACTGTTCCCTACCTTGCATGTCGTAAAAACCGACTAAGGAGGGTTGTGCATGGGGTCAGATACCCCATGCTGAAGAAAGTGAGATGTGTGGGTGTAGCTTGTTTGTGAGAGGTGTGGGTGTTATTTGTTGGCAAAATGTGTGGCTGTTATGCAGTAATGAGATGTGTGGGTGCTGCTTGTTAGTGAGAGGTGTTGGTGCTGCTTGTTTGTAAGAGATATGTGTGTTTGTTGGTGAAATTTGTGACTGTTATGCGATAGTGAGATGTGTGGTTGCTGTTTGTTAGTGACAGGTGTGGCTATTACTTGTTGTCGAGATGTGTGGGTGTTACCTGTTTGTCAGAAGCGCATGTGTTACATGTTAGTGAGACGTATAAATCAAAATATAAAAATAATATTAGCACCATTTAATCATTAGTGAGGAAAAAAAATTAAACGTCCAAAATTATCTCACACACTGTAATCAAAAGTAGGAAGAAACATATTAATATCAAAAATATTAATAACAGCAACATTTCAAAAACTTGAATAGTTATGGATCAAGACAAAGTTATCATCACGGTTGTGATGGGGTGTCAACTGTGAAAAAGAGAAGTTCAAGTGGCAGCATATAGATTGAACTTAGCTGCCAATGACGGTTCTCCTCCTTCTGATGGGTTGGTTCTTATTACACTGCTCACGCTCGTCGCTGGTAACGGCCAAGCTGGTCCTGCGTCTGTCTATAATACCCTCTTATGGTGGCGTCTCGCACAACGTCAGTTAACTTCTACCTTCACTTGTCTCCAGAGATAGTACTTTCTGCTGATACCACCAATAACTATGATGAAAGAATAGAAGCGAAACGCTCTCCTGAGGCCTGCGTTTTCCGACACTTAGTTATGTGCCCCCTATTTCTATTTCACCATTCTATTTAACTCAGAATTACTCTCGATAAGTATTACATTTAAGTTGTCGGTGAGTTGTTTTTATGCTTAACGTGCATAGAGAAATTGTCAGAGGAAGATATTGCACCCATCTTTACTAAAAACTTCCTTCATTTAATCATTCTATGCGCTTATATAAAAGTGTATTGAAAATAATAGGGTGGCCCTTGACTTGTGACGAGTAGTATAGTTGTATAACGTTGTATGACGCGTTAGGCTAGTTACCACAGTTCTTGTGTGGCCTTCGAGCCTTATGGTAGTGTTTGGAATACGTGGCATGGCCACTGACTTGTGATAGTGTAAAACTATAAAAGTATATATTACAGTAATGTAAAGCTGGTAAAATAAAGAAATAAATAATGTGTAAGGACCATTGAGTCCGAAGATATAAGTCGGTATTAGTAACCGCAAACATTTTATTAAAAAACGTAAGTCGCAACTACGAGCGCAGTTATAATATGAAAGGCTGATAGAGCCTGGCTATAGATGCCAAAATGAATTAATAATGTGTCATAGTTCTTGAGATGTAGATTGGGCTGCGACCCTATGAGAACTATTAACAGACGGATTCATTCTATATAAATTATAATTATCCCAAGTATTTGATTACAAGATGTAGAACGTCGATGAAAACGGTAAAATAACAGACGTGTAATGTCTTATTGGCTGTGGACTCTAAGACGGTGCCATTTCAAATTTCTTCAACGTAATAACGTATTATTGTTAATGAATTATGATGGAAAGTTGTATGATGATTAAATTATTATAAGTCGTCAAACGAGACTTGTTAAATGAGAAAACGTTCTACAGTTCCAGTTTCAAATGTTGTAGACATTTTGACCGTTAACCTTCAAGTCGGTCCTTATTAGAACACTTTAATACCAGCTGCTAATAATAGCAAGAAATAAACACTGTCAGTCTTTAATACAAAGTTTTATGACATTGTTAAAGCCAGATTGGACGCCATAAATGTTAAGGTGACATTTCATCGCCACCGTAGATGTTAAGTCCAAAACACACATGCCGATCATCATAAATGTTAAGGGCTGATTGTAATGTCGTGCAATATCTTAAGTGTGTAAGGCTCGTACAATGTAAACAGTCTGGAATGTCACTGTATGCGTTGAAGCGTGGCGGGTGCCCGTGACACAAATAGCATAGGTACAGCTTGGCCACTGTAAATATTAAGTGTTGAATGTTGACGAATGTCCAGAGTCAGTATTCATATGATTCCGCTCAATGCGGGCTGACATGAGTGCATATAGGCCCTGGTTGGCCGCAACAATACTGGCATTCATGTAGATTGTCTTGTGGTGTAGTATGAAGTATGCAGAGTGAGTAAATCTCAATGGTTTGCGAATGAGTGTTGAAAAGTTCGTGGAAGTAGGAAGTAGGCACAAAAATGACATCACACTCTATAGCTAGACATGTAGCAATTCATAGAGTTCTGGAACACCTTTGACGTTTACAGGACTTTATTATGCCACAAGCGACAGGTACGCCGACATGAATATAAATAGTCATCGAACAGTTCATGGTCATAATATATTAATAAAGTTCATCATCCAGCAATGCATGTATCTAGTAAAGCTGATCTCGTACAATTCTCTCACTCATCAGCTTCAGAGAAGATATATCCCGTATGTGAGTTTAAACAAACTCTACACTGACATTAGTAAGTCAGATATTAGATGTCTCCAACAGGCCGTGCAAAATGGCGGACTTACAGTTCAAAATGGCCTCCGGGTGATTCTTCATCAAACAAGGGGAATCCCACCTTGTATACCTAGTATCGCCGGCGTGCGGGATACAAAACAATATATAAGTACTTCGGGCATGCACCAGCCTAGTGCATAATATCAGAATACATAGTGAGCTTCCTTTCAAGGATACGTAGGTGGTTCGTTTTCCCGCTCAGGGAAAAATCATAAGCTGTCGATAATACGAGTCATGAATATTCTAGCAAATAAGGGAAACAGTTCAAAGAGTCAATTACCTTCTGTCCCTTCAGAATAAATATAACCACACTCACATCACCTCCAAGGCGCTAAGAATACACATGAAATAATATACCACATCTTGTCGTCCCACAGAGGACTTATCAAGAGACATCTTGACTCTCTTAATCACAGCCCGATACTCTAGTCCGTAATGGCCTCTTCAAAATCCCGCCAGAAGCTACGCATGCGCACTGAAACGCCAGACCTTTTGAGCACAGCTCAAAGTAGACGGTTTGAAACCATATCAGGCAAAACTGACATCGGTTTTCAAATCAAACCACAGACATAACAGACAAGTGAGATCACTACCCTGTCAACAATCATCCCAACAAAAACATGGATTAATACCCTTAGATTAGGAAATTAATAATAATGTTCCCAGCTTTTAATCAGGCACTTTTACATACATAGACTCAGCAAACTGACCGCTACAGACATCAACACTGATAAGAAAAGATATAGAAATCACGTAGATAAACCCAAAGTTACAGCATAACGATACTTCGTGATGGCGGAACAGATGAATATAGAATACATGAATTGAAACGTAATATCAGCCCAGTTATGAAAGTCTAAAGAAGTCTGCAACATAGTTAATACATACATATTACTATACTTTTTTATACATACTGTCTATATACTTTTACACGTTAAATGCTATATGTAATTATGAATTTCAGTACAAAAGATGAAAGAGAAGATTGGAGGGAAATATACATGTACGTTCCTGTTCAAACGGCATAAGTGCAAAATATACGATGTATATCGAGTTTATCGTCCCCAAATTAATTAACGACGTGTATTGGAAAGGACGTATATCGGTGCGACGTATATCGAAGACCTTCTGTACCACGAATATGTTTGTTCACAAACGAGAATTAAATCATAACACTTTAAATAATTAAAGCTTTGTGTACATTTTAACATTTACTGAACACACGATAGTGATGAACTGATGTGAACCATTTTTATTTACGACAGTCAGACGGCAGAATAAATAAGATGATGTAAGTACAGGAACAATAAAAATGGTTGTAACCAGAAGCAAAGACAGATAACCAGTTTAATTATTTTCATTGGTTACTAGTACTTTTATGGATTGAATCATTTGAATTCATTTATGTAAATGTGACATGAGACTAATGTGACTGATTATACAGGTGAATTGTCTTAGCTTGTCTCAGAACACGTGACCATTGATTCACCACAGACGATAAGTGCAGTACTCGTACCCGCCAGTTTTATCTATTACTTGTTTGCTTGTTTAGTTCCTTGACAGTTAGAAGCGTCCATTCTTTTATGTTGCCAATATATTTCTTTTCTGTCTATGAAGTCTTATTTTGTCTGGTACTGGGCATTGTGGGACAATCTTTGGTAACTAATGTTATATCCGTATGCGGCTATACCGTGTCTGGCTCAGCCATTTTGTTATTATGAGAATAGCTCGTCTATCCATGAGTCTTTTTTATGAGTTGACTTGTTATAGCTATTCAGGTTCATTGCTTTCTGTTACATTATGTTTGTAAAAGTTGTATTCTTTCCTCAAAATCTGTTGTCAAAGTCTCAGGTTCAAATTATACAACATGTTCGTATATATAAGTACTGTCTAACACAACGTCACTCTTATTACGTGTGTCTATGCTATTAATTGTCCAGTCGGTTTATTAAACTAACGATCACTTTCAAGCATGGAACTTGTACAGCGAGGTAGACTATTCACACCAGTTCCAACGGATCTTACTAAGACGTAAGTAGAAAACAATAACTAATCTAAGGGTGTCCGGGTTTAACAATGTAGCCCACATTCTAGATCACGAAAGTCGAGATTCAACTTATCCATGTTTGAATAGCACAACATCTTGGAAGCAATGAAGTTAGTAGTTAGCGGATTAAACATCTCTTTGTATGTGGAAGACATACCATTAAATTATGAATATCGCGTAAAAAGTCGTTATACATCCAAACAGAAAATTCTTTGAAGTTGTGTTTATCTGTAACAGCTGTTTCTCTTCCTCGATATAATTATTGTCCGTGCGTATAAACAACAGCGCTGGCCGTAGACACGTTATTCTAGGATGTTTTGTAATACAGTAATGCTCAAGGGATTGATGAAAAACGCGTTTCAGCGCTGAGCGATAAATTTACAGTATAACATGTCATGTGTTGCAGAAATTATCATTGAAAGTAGCAGAGCAGATAAGTTTTCACTTCATCGTCATGTGCATCAAGTAAAAGATTGTTTTAATATTTATTAATAACAGCAAATAACAACATTCACAAATAGAATGTAACAGTTTTTTTTTCTTAAAGTGAGCATAACACAATATTCTTTGTTTTACATATTTTTGCTTTTAACCAGATGCAATTAAAACTGAACGAGAATCTTTTACTTTTTTAGCATTTGGGTAATGGTTAAATTCTTTCCCTTGAATTAAAAATTAAAGGAAACAAACGAATAAGTTACCTCCCCTAACATTAAAATGGTGACACGTAAAGAAATGTATGTATATTTACAGTATATTGTATGTTCCTAATGGTCACCTTAGTACTTTTTTTAGTCCATCTACATTTTTGGCAAACACTGACCTGAGATCATACATTGACGTCATTTAAGCTACTTTATCATCTTACAAAATATCTTACACTTATCTCTTATAGGAGAACATATTTACAGAAAACATAATTTTTGATTTAAACGTTTGTTGGCTTTTAATTATTCTTTCTCCACAAGGATCAATATAAAGTATTAACCGAAGACATTTACACTGTTTCATTCCTTCTCCCGACCCGCCATCACCATAAAGTAACAACATTCATGCACACCGCTCAAACTGCCTTCGTTTGTTATCTAGGCTGTCAATGAATTTTTACTGTTCTTCTAAGAAACCATATCTCGCTTCCCTCCCGCGAGTATTTCATTATTTTTTTTTTAATAATATCCGCAGCTGTGTGTCACGTGATTTACTGCCCTTGCTCTGCAATGATGGTCCAACAGTGGCAAAAATTCAGAGTTTCTACTGAGTTGTCTTCACATGTGTCTACTTTTCGTTCAAGATTACTCTAGGCAGAGATGTCAATTGACAAATAGTGCTTCAATTCCACAGAGCCTCATAGGAATTTAAAGAAATCATGTACTAGGGCTGACAGGATCCAGGCCATTAATAGTAGGTCAAATGATCCGGGATTGTGGGTTAACTTAGGAGCAGAAGTTGATGGACCAGACAACTGTTAAAATAGTTCAGGTCCATTTGAATTATCACGTCGATTATATCAAAATGGCAAAAATTGTTCAAAAAAGCCTGTTTAACGGCACAAATGCAATTGGTGAACTGCGTGCCCAACACTGGCTGCTTTATTCGCGAACGACGAGATCAGTGTACTGCTTCGTTTGTATTCTTTTTTCTAATGCATAGTCAAATAGATTGACAACGTGTGGATACAATGATTGGAACAATTCAGCTATTGTTATTCAACAAAATTAAAATAGCACACTGCACAGATATGTCATGTTGACATTTGGTTTACTTTTTAAGGAATGTCTTCATTGCACACGGACAACTCCATCAGTGCTCCGATCTCCACCCTTAGATCACACAAGGAGAATATCAGCACAGTGCACGAACTCCGTTGCACCGGCAAGAATCCCAATGTTTGTAGATAGGAATCACACATTCTATAAACATTGTTGTGGTGGGTAGATTTTTAATTATTAAATTTTGCCAGTGAAGCGGCCGTATTGCCTACTCTTTACGATTTCCAACTGTGGTGGAAATTTATCGTGCGCAACTTGCACACGGGACCTTCTATTTTTTCGCCCTTATCAGAGAAGGCTAGGAATCCGATGTCACTACCCAGTAGACCAGGGGTTGGGGGGAGTATGTCATCATTAGGACCACTGGTTCTAAAAAATCTTTCCATAAATTATATTCCCGCAACTGGGAATCGAACCCGACATCTGTAGAATACGAGGTGGACGCCATACCTATTAGCCACTCTGACCCCCCATGTTAACATATTTAAGTCGAAGACAAGTCGATCTAAATTAAGTAATAGGTCAAACATAACTTCATCCTATAGATTTTAATAACATAATAAAAAAAATTTGCAATACAAAAATCAAGAAAACGGTTAGTATAAATATGTCTCTATGACATTCTGATGTTTGTATGGATTTATACATTGTTTTGTACATATTATTACATGTTATTACCACTGTCACGGATTTCCTCCCCTTAGCTCTGCAGTAGTGGTCCAACAGTTACCAAAACTCACGAGTAACTAATGTGAGTCTTCAAAGTTGTCTACCTTTGCACAAGATTACTCTTGGCAGAGAAGTAGATAGAATGATAATGATGCTTCTACCTCACGGGAGTGTCACTAGATGTTCAGAAAGCGAGAACGATGCTGCATGAGCTGAGCAAATGTTAACTCTAACGTTTGTGGAGATTTATGCAATAATTAATGTTACCTCGTTCAAGCCCCCAGCTGAGTTAATTCAGCGAAATTCATGTGATCATTATTTTCATTAGTTATCAAGTATGGATAGAACTATATATATTAGAATCGGAACTCACACATGTGCCTTACGCTCTGTAATGATTAAAGCTGCAATAATAAGGCCAGCTAGGAGTAACGTTTATTGACAATCGGTGGCAATCCGGCTAACAGTTTACCAGAATTACGCGGAGGCCAGTTAGCTGTGGTGGTACAAGTCAATCAGATGTTTGCTCGTGGTTCATTAGGCACAATGCAAAGCCAGATACTACTGGATCCACAACCGGGATAGAAACCTGTAACATGACAAGCCAAGTGTATGGTGCTTGTCCAATAAATACCACATGTCCTAATGTGTGTCTATGTCTTCAGTATGTGTATATGAATGATGTGCTCATATGTCGGTTTACATACATGGGTCATAAAGTCATCATAACTCATGTCGCACATTATAAGTCAGCAGTTATATATATAGACAAAAGGTAAGATAATGTAGACAAAAGTACATGATAGATCATTAGGCACATAGACACTGTAAAGCCGTGTGATACAAAGCCTTACAAAGCTCTGAAAAGAGCTAATGGCTTAATTGCGAATTATTTACAAGGCCTGAGAAGGACTTTCCATTCACCGAAGTCTGGATAGGTTTTTATTATATTTCAAGTATACCAATCTTCCACTAGCTTATCGAGAATAGCGACAGAGTCATACATAAGATATACATCAACCAACATTATATACATCCTAATGTTTAAGGTCGTGTTTTTCTATAACGACTGTTCCTCTCCCTTTGTAATATTTATGTCTGTGCGAATAAATAAGAGCGCTTGTCGTAAACATACTTGTCTGGAATATCTGTTTTTTAAATTTAATACATTATGTTCCTGATTTGACGAAGAGCACTTTTCAGCACTGACGACACATTTTGGTGCGCAAATCTACGATATCAGTGCGAGGGTAACTTTATACTAACATTAATAACACATAAGGAAGGGGAGGTTTCCCTTCCTTATGTGCTATTAATGTTTATACAATACCAGAAACCTACCCTCTGTTCTATACTACTGTCCTTAAGTCTTCTATCATTTATTAGACACAGTATCAAGGTCTTTGTCTTGTTTGGACTGACATATACTGCTGTATAGAGGAACAACAGAAGTGATTGCGTCATTAATGGGCTGAGTTGCCCACTGTATACTTCTGGTGTTGTCTTGTGTTTCGCACTGATGACTAGTCAGTAAAGCATTCTTTTTTGGGGATGCCTAGCTGGCCGTGGGGTCAGTGTGATTCGCTTGTATAGCTAGGCGGAGTTGTCGTACGGAAGGTACGGGGTTCGAACCCTGGGTAAGCCACTCACGTCTGTTGTTTTTCTGTTGTCCAAGTGTTCTACTTCTTTCATTCTTACGAGTGCCTGAAAACATACCTTTATGTTTGTCTAATATTAATTAACTTTATACTAGCATTTAGAGTGACAGACTTCTTCTTCTTCGTACACTCTCAGACGTCCACTTGAATGTTCTCAAAGAAAGCAGTAGTCAGTTTGAGGCTATTTGAATCCCCGTAAAGCTTTTCCACGAAAGGAGCTGGCGTCGGCCATATGCACTTTCTCTGTACCACATATAAGGGGCAACTTTGAAGCAGATGTTCAGCAGTCATTTTATTAGTGCCACAGTTACACTGATCGGTAGTTCCTATCTTTAGCTTGTTGAATAGATGGTATCTCAATCTGTTGTGGCCAGTGCGGAGTCTGAAGATTACCACTTGTTCTCTTCTGTGGAGCTGGTAGTAAGCATCATTCTGTGTGTGCCCTGGATGTTCTACATTCCATTTGTTTCTATAACTGATTCTGATAAAACTCTTTGCCTCCTCAAAAGTTATGCTTGCATCAGGCTGAGGTAGATGTGAACCTTCTTTTGCCATTCTGTCAGCCTCTTCATTCCCGGTGATGTTACAATGAGATGGGATCCACTGGATCACAACACTTTTGAATCGTTGACAAAGTTTGTGGAGCACTACTCTGAGATCATCCAGGTCTGTATTATTTTGACTTTTCAACGATGCAATTATTGACTGCATCAGTAAAGAAAGCAACTTGTCTCTCTGCCCTTGCTTCTGTCAATATAACCTCTGCTGCAGTTTTCAAGGCCTCCGCCTCTGCTCTGAAGTTGCTGGAGAATCGTCCTGTCGCCACTGACAGCCTTTTTTCTGCACCAGTGCTTAAGGTCAGAAAGACACCCCCACCTCCATTTTCTGTTGCATTTGTTGCTGATCCATCTGTGTATGCATGGGTCCAGGTGTTGCGTGGATAATGTTTCTCTATGTATTTTGTCGCTATGGATTTTCTATCTGTTGCAGTTTGGCTCTTTTTACTTTCAATTCCAGGAACGTTTTCTATCATTTTATGGAGACGATTTTGTTTCCAAACTGGAAGCTTGTGTGCAGTGTAGATGGGTTTAACAGTGGATATTTCATCTATGGATACTGCTGTCATTTGTGGTTTGGTTGATTCTACAAAATTACTTCGTTTGAGTCTTTGCCTTCTAAGAGCATTTATTCTATGGTACATTGGGTGGTCTGTTAGTCTTTTGAATTTTTCGGCCTGTTGCTGAGCCCTGCAGTCTCTTCTATCTGTCATTGGCTGGAGGCATGTAATCTTTTCGAGTTCTTTTATAGGTGTTGACTTCATGCCTCCCGTTATAATTCTCATTGCTTGATTTTGGAGTCTGCTAATTTTATCGAAGTTTGTCTTAGCTGCTGTTGCCCATGCTGCCATGCCATATTCAAGAACTGGCCTCACTCGCCCTGTGTACAACGTCTTAAGCACTTTCTCATCTGCACCCCAAGTTGTTCCAGCAAGTTTTTTCATAATTGCCATTCTTTGTCTTGCTCTCTTTCGATTTCTGTCAACCTGTTTTTTCCAAGTCAGACGATGATCAAAAATAATGCCTAGGTAGTTCGGATTTTCATTTAAATGATGATTTACTCCGTTTAGTACTAGTTTGAAGCTCTGAGGTCTAGTTGAGAGGGAAAATACAGTGTACGTTGTTTTCCCTTCATTAATCTTCATGAGCCATGTTTTGGCCCACTCTTCCAGTGATGTTAGTGCTTGCTGCATCAGAATGTTTGCAGTAGTGATACGTTCTTCAGAGATCCACAAGGCTAAGTCATCTGCAAAGGAAGCATTGTGTGCTATTTGTTGAATATTGTCAGTTATGTCATTTATGTATGCAAGGAACAGTGTAGGTGACAGGACTCCCCCTTGTGAGACACCCTGCTCTAATATAAACTTTTTACTAGTCTGTCCTTGCAGCTGTACTCTGGCGGTTCTATGTTCCAGGTAATGACCAATCCATTTGTACATTCGCCCACATACACCACTTCTCTGCAGTTTGACTTTCAATCCCTCTTTCCATACTGTATCGAAATCTTTTTCTAAATCTACCCAAACCACTAGCATGTGTTTTTTTTTCGTGGAAGGCATCTTCGATTTCCTGAGCTATATATGTGACTTGATCCTCAGTGGATCTGTGTTGTCTGAATCCTGCTTGTTGATTGTTTAATATGTGTTTGCTTTCCAGGTGCCACATCAGTCTGGTATTTATCATGCGCTCCATCAGTTTTCCTACACAGCTTCGTAGGCTGATCGGTCTGTAACCATTTGGTTCTTTCGGGTCCTTGTCTTTCTTTGGTATAGGTATCAGTATAGCTTCTTTCCATGCCTGCGGGACAATTCCTCTTTTCCAACTGTAGTTAAGTACTGCCAGAAGCTTCTTTTTTGCCCTTGTGCCGAGACCTATTAACATTTCATTGGTAATTCCATCTTTTCCAGGTGACTTCTTTTTCTTTAGTGACTTTATTGCCTCTTCCATTTCTGCCATTGTCAAATTTGTCATCATATGCTCTTCAGGTGCAATCTGTGTGTTGTCATGAATCAACTGTTCATCTGTGACGATTTTTTTCCTGTCAGCGGGGACATCAATGTGATTTGCGCTAGCAAAGTATTCTTTAAATGCATTTGCAGCTTTTTTGCCTATAAGCATATTTTCGCCGTGTTTGAGTGCGATTTGTTTGTAATGAGATCCTTCGTTGTTCAAGGCTCTAACCAGTTTCAATAGCTTTTTTCCGTCTTTATCTAAGTTTAGATTTTCTGTTTTTTCTTTCCAGCAGTCTCTTGTTGTTTTATTTAATGTTTTTCGGTATTTTGCAGTGGTGGCTTTGAGTAATATGTTTGCTTCAGTTGTTCTCTTTCTGCTGTGTTTCTGACCTCTGTTACTTCATCTTCGAGCCTTTGAAGTTTTTCAGTCAAGTAAGGTTTGTAATTTTGTCTTGCCCCTCTGGGAATGGAATCAGTGGCTGCTTGTAGTATGGCTCTGTTTAGTCTTTGGACCATCGTTTTCATATTGCCGTGCCGTGTGTTAATGGTTTCACAAAACCTGAGTGACAACATTGAAAACTTGTCCCAGTCAGCTCGTTTGTAGTTCCATCGAGGAAGTAGTTTTTCTTCCTGCGGAACAAATTTCATATTTATGACCAGCTTTATTGGTTTATGGTCACTACCTGCTAGCTGATCAAGCACATGTCTGTCTATTTTATGTCTGATATCTCCTGTAGAAAAGGCTAGATCTGGAGTGGAAGTGGTGTGCCATCTTCTGGAGTAAAAACTGGGGTTGTCATCGGGACTGTTGATTAGGTGAAAATTTTTATCTATCTCCCAGTCCTCCACTTCGTCTCCTCTGTTGTCTGTATCTGGGTATCCCCATCTTTCAGAATGGTTATTGAAATCTCCTACCCCCACGCAATTTGAGTCCTTTATTTCCATGCAGGAAAGTGACAGATCCTTGTTTTGTGGGCCATACAGATTGTAAATACGGATGAAGGTTTCATTTATTGTTATGTCCACCCCAATTATTTCAGACTGATTTCTGAGGTTCACGGATACTTCGCTGCTTGGTAGAGAATTTCGCGTGAGTATCAGAACACCTCCTTTGTGTCCTTCTCGGTCGAGTCGGAAGGCCTGGTATCCTCTAACTGAAAATCTGTGGTTGTTGTTGAGGTGAGTCTCTTGAATGCATGCAACATCTATATCTTCTGCGTATAGACGGTTTGTTAAAGGAACTTTTTTGTTGCGAACTCCTTCCGCATTCCACTGCAGAATGCTGAGTGTTTTGTGAGCTTTGTCAGCAATTCTAGCCTTTTGCCTCTGTGTAGCCCAGCGGAACGCTATGGAGTTATTGACAATTTGCTTTCGGTGTAATGACATCATCATGGAGCGGCGTACGTTGTACTGTTTCGTTAGGCCTGTGGCCCAGTACATCCGATTTCAACGGGCATTTATGTCGGGTTGCCTTCTTTAGCCTTTGACTGTCCCCAGCCTACCTGCAAGGCAGCAGTGTGGTCTCACTGTCTGACTGGATTCTAAAGAAACGTGTAGAGAATCATTAACGTCAAAAAAAATTGTCCGATATATTGGACAGGAACCGGAGTGACAGACCATATATGTATTTACTACTTTATAACTCGTAGCGGGTGGAAAGGTTTTTTTAAAAACATATTGATAAAATACAATAAAAAACATTCAAATGTTATAACATGCATATAATGAATATGATGAACTTATATTATTTGTAGGTAAATAAATTTTGATTTATTTAGGCTTTGATTCATCGTTACGAGACGCCATTGAGACAATTTTTCATTGTGTGACCGATTCTTTCAGCTGAGAGTTTTATAGCAGGACTTTTTATTCCATTTTATTTTTTTGATTTTCGTTGATTGTTGAATTTCTTGTATTTATTAATTCTTTTAGATTTTGTAGTTTCTTTGCTTTATTATTGCTGTTCATCTGTGTATATATATATTACGTATTTGTAGTCTATAATCTATATTTCTTGTGCTTGTTGCCTGTTTGTAACTGTGGCTGACAAAGGTTCAAACCCGAATCGTCCATTGTTTCCTGTGCACTGTTTATTTATAAAACTGATTCAATACCGTTTTATTTGTTTATATATACTTATTTTATTTGGTAGTGTGGTGGTTTTGATGGTATTAAGTGCGGTTGCTATGTTACCTAGTGTACTGTATGAGGTCAGCTGTGAAGGTCCCTGAAGCTAAAAATTTATGTGAGTTTTTCAGGATTACCTTTCTGCTACCACCTATGACCTCAAACAGACTTATTCTACTATTATGTATGTTAGCTACGTTCAATGTCTAGGTTACGGAAATGTGGTGTGCAGGTAATTAAATACAAAGACACACACATATAAACACTAGGTCTAATACTAAACTCTATGATCAAGTAACTTAACACTGGGTTAAAATTTAAGATTTACATTTTTTTTTAACTTTATTTAGTCCTGAGCCAAGTTTTCTTATGGTCAGGACGTGTGAATCAAGATGAATTTATATCAATCAAATAGCATATAATTAAATGATCACATAAAAAATTTCGTACATAAATATATATGTGAAATTTGTTAATATGGATACTAACTACAGAGTCTTTTGGAAAACTAGTACTGGATGATGGGTCGTGGTGGTATCATCATGTCTAGTTCTTGTTATACTGTTCAGTGTTTTGTTAACAGGGGTAATGGTGGTAAAGTCTTTTATTCACAGTGTTTTTATAAATTTATTTATTTATGTTGATGAATCAACAGCAGGCCAGGTCTTCAGTACTTAACTGGCCTGTGTCGATGTAGTCAAGATGTTCACTTGGCCCACTCCTCACAGTTGCTGAGGTAAAATGCTAGGCTTCTCCTCACAGTTGCTGAGGTAAAATGCTAGGCTTCTCCTCACAGTTGCTGAGGTAAATGATAGGCTTCTCCTCACAGTTGCTGAGGTAAACTAATAGACTTCTAGTCCTCCACCGTTTGATCTCTTCAGAGCATCTGGCACTAGCACAGTGCCAGACAAAGAAACTCACAATTCAAATGAAAATACACAGATACGTTGTTTAGCACAAACTCAGCGGAGCTGCTGGCTATACTATGGCGTCCCACTTTGAAATACTATCTATATTCATTGGGCGTCACAGTTCTAAGCATCAACGATCTGTTGCAGTGGACAGTCTTTGACAAAATGGCACTTGCCGGCTAATTTTTGTCACCAATATTACTCGTTCGTCCAATCGGAGTACTTCCCCTCTACATTTCAAATATTTAAACTTAAATGTCCAATCTTAGTCTAGTTTCGGTCTAGTTGTGAAATGTACTTATGTCGGTCTGTCTGTCCGAACTTGGTTTTTCCCAAAATTACACTTGGTTTTAGACCAAACTACAAAAAACCAAACAATGTTGTCTCACTACGTATAAGATGTCTATGCTAAGTTATTTTTAGCTTCTACCCTCCCTTGACTGCCCATTGTCCACATGTAGTTTGTTTTTCTGCGTTAGGCTCAAGGACGCGTCAAAAGTAACTTTTGTGAGAAGTATGCACAAATAACTGTCTGCTCGTCTGTATGGAACAATACAGTCTTTCGTCAATATCTTCCGTGTTATCTGTCCGTCTTTGTAATTAAAAGTATATTATTTCTCAGGGAAAGATGGGCTATCCAACTAGCTAATTTTTTTATTCTCCTAAACTTATTATTAAGAAAATACCTAATTTTTTTCCTGTTAGTCTTGTAATTTGTTTTTATTACTCGTTCATGGCGTTTGCCGCTATATTCAAATTAAAACGACTATTTACCGTAGAACGTCCAAGATACGTCTGTTTCTGACAAGAGCTAAGGTCGTTTTTCGTCCAATTTCTTACATTGTGTCAACTAGTGGCGTAATTTTTTTCTTTAAAACTACAAATTGCGTCTTCTAGGCTTTTGATTCAAACACGTGTTCAGACCGCATCATTTTTTTCTTTTATCTCCGTTTCTACCCCGTCTAAAAGGATAGGCCGTTAGTCTGCATGTTATAACTAGTTAGTTTTCAATGACACTAGAAAACGCTGGCGTAGGCGAGAATGTATCAGCGTATCTTACCTATATTTTTATCCCTACATGTTATTTTACCTGTTATCTTTATAAATGGAGGAATTTTAGCGTTGCATCACTGTAATCTCACCACACATATCCCCACCTGAGAACATGCACTAATGCAAGTTCCAAAACCAGTGATACACATAGATAAAATTAACTCCTCACGCCTGCTAACTACTTTAATTTTGATCACAGAGGTGCCTACTGAGGAAATCTGAACCGACATTCTGTGAGCCCGGAATATATTCAATGTTAAACTGATATGGTTGTAACAATAAAGACCATCGTAACAATCTTGCATTTTCATGCTTGGCCTGAGATAAGAACACGAGAGGTTGGTGATCTGTTTGGACCACAAAAGTCCTACCATACAGATAGATTTGGAACTTTTTTATTGCCCAGATTAACGCTAAACACTCTTTTTCGCTTGTGGAATAGCCTTGTTCCGCTTTGTTCAACTTACGGCTAGCATAAGCGACTGGGTTCAATTCCCCATTGGGTGAAGAGGACCTTTGCAACAAAGTAGCCCCTAGGCCTACATTGCTTGCGTCTGTTCTCACCACAAAGTCCTGAGTCAAATCAGGCAATTTGAGAATAGGCTTGCTAGTGAGTTTTTCCTTTAACTCTTGGAATGCCAATTCACATTGCGCTGACCAAACAATTTTATCTGGATTTCCCTTGCGAGTCAAATCAGTCAGAGGAGCACATATAGAGTTAAAATTTTTGATATATTTTTGGTAAAACCCACATAACGACACGAATGATCGCACGTCTTTTTTTGTTTGTGGTCTAGGTGCTCTCTGCAGTTTTTCTAAGTTCTTGGGGTCAGGGGTCATGTTACCCTGATATACAGTATGTCCCAAGAATTCCAACTCTTTGCATCCAATACAACATTTTGTTGGTCTAGCAGTTAAGTTCGCTTCTCTGAGCCTATCAAATAGCATATTCAGAGAGTTAATGTGTTCTTCAAATGTTTCTGTGGCGATGAGAATATCATCCATGAAATTTGTGATACATGGATTATTCAGGGGATCCAACAATTTGCGCATCATCCTAGAAAATAGACTCGGAGCATTTTTCAATCCGAATGGTAACATGTTGAATTCATAATGTCCTTCCGAGGTGCTAAAAGCTAAATAAGGTCTAACTTCAGGCTTCACTGGAATCTGGTAATAGCCTTTGCTAAGATCCACCTTCGAAAAGTATTTTGCCTTGTTCAATCTGGCAAATAACTGTTTTGTGTCCGGTAATGGATCAACCTGACCTTCTGTGACAGCATTCAGTTTCCTGTAATCTATGCACAGTCTATGTTCCCCAGACGATTTCCTCAACAAAACTACACTGGAGCTAAAAGAAGATTCACTGTGAGAAATAATCCCTTCTTTCAACAAATAATCTATCTCCTCTTTCAATGCCTTCTCCTTAGCGAACGGAACAGAATAGGCTCTCATACAGATTGGTGTTGAGTCTACCAGCTTCATGTCATACTGTAGCAAATTAGTATGCCCCGGTTTGTCTGTTAACACATCCGTATGTTCCTCTAGAACCTGTTGAACTCTCTCCCTCTGATTTTTAGTCAGGTGCTTACTGACTTTTACCTGTGCGGCTGTCTCACAGGAGTGTAATGGGTATTCATGTGAGGTGAGTGGTTCCTTTTTCATTTCAGTTGCGATAGCCAAGGTCAGTAAGGGGGTGCCTTCCTTGATTTGTCTGTCCAGATACTTCTTTAAAAGGTTCACATGATATATTTTCTCCTTCCCATTTTTGTCAATTTTATAGTTTGTTCTAGACACCTTCTCTAGAACCGTATATGGACCTTGCCATCCAATTTGCAACTTATTCTGGCTGCCGGGTAGTAGAAGAAGCACTTTCTTTCCCACAGCTAATTCTCTGTCCTTTGCTTTCCTATTAAAATAAGCTGCATGTTTCTTCCTGGCTTGTCTCAAATTATCATTTGCCAGTTTCCATCCAGCTTTCAGACGAGTGGTCAGCTCGTTCACATATTGATATGATGAGGTAACAGTCTCTTCTGCCTTCTCATCTGTCCAGGTCCTCAATAATGCTTCTAATGGACCTTTTATTGGCCTCCCAAATAACAGGGTTGCGGGTGCCATCCCGGTTGAACTATGTGGTACTTCCCGGTACGCGAACAACGCAGCGGGCAAAAATTGATCCCACATATCAGGTTTTTCATGTGCCAGCTTCCTCAGGATAGAAATGAGGGTCCCATTGAACCTCTCTACCTGGCCGTTCCCTTGTGGATGGTACGGACTACAATGAAAGTGTCTGGCTTGAAATAGCTTAAAAACTTCTTCCGTTAGTTTCCCCTTGAACTGTGAGCCATTATCAGTCAAGATTTGAGGCGGGAATCCTAATCTTGTGAATATTGTAAGCAATGCCTCTGCCACATGTTTTGAATCAATTGATGACAGGGCTACCGCCTCTCCCCACATAGAACAAGTGTCCACCAGAGTAAGGATGTAACTATTCCTCCTCTTGGTCCGAGTGAGAGGTCCCACAATATCCACTGCAACCCTCTCAAAAGGTGTTCCCACTATATGCATTTCCCCTAGAGTTGCAGGAGCAGTCCAATGCTTTGGAGCTACCTTTTGAAATTCTGGACAGGATTTTACATATCTTTTTATATCTTCTGTTATCCCTGGCCAGAAGTAATGACAAGCTATACGCTGTCCTGTGGCGCTGATCCCCATGTGACCACTGAAGGGAATCGCATGCCCTAGTTCCATCACTTTATCCCTATATGAAGCGGGAAGAACCAGCTGGTTGTGACCATTTGTTCCAGATCCGGCCTTCCTGTATAGCAATTTGTTCTTCATAATATATTCTCCCTTGCTTGGAGGTGTGTGGCATTTGGGCAATTTTTTTTAAAATGGCATGAGTGTCCTATCCTCAGCCTGCGCCTTCCTCATCTCTTCTGGATGAGCATTTATAGGTTCACCTTCTTCTTCCTTTGACTGTGACCTGGTCTGCACTGTCGCCATGATCACAGGTCTCTCGGGATTCCCCAAGAAGACGTATCTACACCCAAATATCAGAGGGTAGATTGGTTCATCTATCACTGCTGCTCTGATTTCTCCTTCCACATAGCGAGTTTTCACCGTTATCCTTGCGATGGCAAGTGTCATGAGTGGTATGTCCTTAGTCGCCCCTTGTATTTAAACTGTTTCGGTGGTATACTGACTTGGGTCTACTAGGCTAACCTTCACAACTGAATCATAATCCAAACCTGTATCATATAGGCACCTTATGGTGACCCCATTACAAATAACATTCTCACAAACTGGGGGGTGATAAGGTTCCTGCTATCCATTAGGTTTAACCTTTAATCTCTGGTTCCCCAATTTCATTGCAGCAATGTTAGAAGGTTTCCTTTTACAAAATTCGGTGTTATGGTTGTCCTTCTTACACCATTTACACCACCTCTTTCCTTGGTTAAACGGTTTTTTTTCATTATATTTTTGGTCATTGAACTGTGAGTTTCTATCACGGTAATCATTGCGTGGCCTATCAAAGTTTGTCCTACCTTTGTTACCTTGTTCTCTGGTATCAAATTTATTAAAGTGCTGTGTGGCCTTAAAATTCTCTATATGTTTCTTTTTTGTGCCAACTACCTCTGCCTGGGCTGCTTGATATCTTTCAGCGACATTCAAAACCTCCCCCAACCTCTCTGCACCTTGTTCCATGAGAAATTTTCTCAGGTCTGGAGCCATGGACTCTCTTAATTGCTCTATCATGATCATTTCTTTGAGATCTTGGGTCTTCCCCAGAGCAGTCCATTTCTCCAAATAGGTTTCCAGTCTGGCAGAGAATTGGTGGTATGTCTCCCCAGACAAAAGTTTGGCATTTCTAAACTTCTTACGATAAAATTCACAATTCTTTTCATATCTCAATAACAGAGCCTGCTCTAGCATGTCATAATTGTCTTGGTCGTCTCTATTCATTTTAGCAAAAACTTCATAAGAAGTACCTCTAAGCCCCTGGGATAACCTCTCTCTCTCTAACCCATACGTGGTAGCCAAAAGTTCAAATCTACCCAGGTACCCTTCTATGTCATCGTCTTTCTCAACAAAATGGTCTAAATGAAAACCCATAGCTGAGGTTGAGGCTCCCTGACTAACAGTGGCATCGGAGGGAAAGGGGCTTGCACCATTTTCAGGAGCATGGCATTGTACTTCCAACTCCCTTAGTCGTAACTCGTGCTCCCTCTGCAATCTCCTATCTTCTGCTTCCCTTTCAGCAGCCAATCGCTTTTCCTCTCTTTCAGCAGCCTGTCTCTTGTCCTCTCTTTCAGCAGCCTGTCTCTTTTCCTCTCTTTCAGCTTCTAATTTCTTCTCTTCCAATTGGAGCCGCTTTATTTCAGCCACCCTATCTGCCTCCAATGCCTTAGCCTCTTTGTCAGCCTCAATCTGCAGCCTCTTAAATTCTTTGTCAGCCTCAATTTGTAACCTCTTCTCTTCAGCTAACCTCCTATCTTCCCTTTCAATATATTTGTCACATTCTGAAGTTACATATTGGATCAAAGCCTGACCCTCCATGTTCATCTCCTTAGCAGTCAGCACAGCAGCCGATCTGAATTTGGCTAGATCTGCCATACTGTATCACACACTTTAAAAATATCTAAGACAAATTACCAAATCTAATTACCAAAGTAACACTAATTAATTAATTACCACTGGCTGTGAAGATTCATCAACTTTTACTTTCCACCTTAGATATTACTTTTAATTTTAGGGACACAGTTGAATTTATACAAGCCTATACACAACTAGTCTAAATCCCAGACAGGACCCAATATATGTGGTGGTTTTGATGGTATTAAGGGCGGTTGCTATGTTACCTAGTGTACTGTATGAGGTCAGCTGTGAAGGTCCCTGAAGCTAAAAATGTATCTGAGTTTTTTTAGGATTACCTTTCTGCTACCACCTATGACCTCAAACATACTTATTCTACTATTATGTATGTTTGCTACGTTCAATGTCTAGGGTACTGAAATGTGGTGGGCAGGTAATTAAATACAAAGACACACACATATAAACACTAGGTCTAATACTAAACTCTATGATCAAGTAACTTAACACTGGGTTAAAATTTAAGATTTAAATTTTTTTTTTAACTTTATTTAGTCCTGAGCCAAGTTTTCTTATGGTCAGGACGTGTGAATCAAGATGAATTTATATCAATCAAATAGCATATAATTAAATGATCACATAAAAAATTTCGTACATAAATATATATGTGAAATTTGTTAATATGGATACTAACTACAGAGTCTTTTGGAAAACTAGTACTGGATGACAGGTCGTGGTGGTATCATCATGTCTAGTTCTTGTTATACTGTTCAGTGTTTTGTTAACAGGGGTAATGGTGGTAAAGTCTTTTATTCACAGTGTTTTTATAAATTTATTTATTTATGTTGATGAATCAACAGCAGGCCAGGTCTTCAGTACTTAACTGGCCTGTATCGATGTAGTCAAGATGTTCACTTGGCCCACTCCTTACAGTTGCTGAGGTAAAATGCTAGGCTTCTCCTCACAGTTGCTGAGGTAAAATGCTAGTCTTCTCACAGTTGCTGAGGTAAATGATAGGCTTCTCCTCACAGTTGCTGAGGTAAACTAATAGACTTCTAGTCCTCCACCGTTTGATCTCTTCAGAGCATCTGGCACTAGCACAGTGCCAGACAAAGAAACTCACAATTCAAATGAAAATACACAGATACGTTGTCTAGCACAAACTCAGCTGAGCTGCTGGCTATACTATGGCGTCCCACTTTGAAATACTATCTATATTCATTGGGCGTCACAGTTCTAAGCATCAACGATCTGTTGCAGTGGACAGTCTTCGACAAAATGGCACTTGCCAGCTAATTTTTGTCACCAATATTACTCGTTTGTCCAATCGGAGTACTTCCCCTCTACATTTCAAATATTTAAACTTAAATGTCCAATCTTAGTCTAGTTTCGGTCTAGTTGTGAAATGTACTTATGTCGGTCTGTCTGTCCGAAATTACACTTAGTTTTAGACCAAACTACAAAAAAACTACACAATTTTGTCTCACTACGTATAAGATGTCTATGCTAAGTTATTTTTAGCTTCTACCCTCCCTTGACTGCCCCTTGTCCACATGTAGTTTGTTTTTCTGCGTTAGGCTCAAGGACGCGTCAAAAGTAACTTTTGTGAGAAGTATGCACAAATAACTGTCTGCTCGTCTGTATTGAACAATACAGTCTTTCGTCAATATCTTCCGTGTTATCTGTCCGTCTTTGTAATTAAAAGTATATTATTTCTCAGGGAAAGATGGGCTATCCAACTAGCTAATTTTTTATTCTTCTAAACTTATTATTAAGAAAATACCTAATTTTTTCCTGTTAGTCTTGTAATTTGTTTTTACTACTCGTTCATGGCGTTTGCCGCTATATTCAAATTAAAACGACTATTTACCGTAGAACGTCCAAGATACGTCTGTTTCTGACAAGAGCTAAGGTCGTTTTTCGTCCAATTTCTTACATTGTGTCAACTAGTGGCGTAATTTTTTTCTTTAAAACTACAAATTGCGTCTTCTAGGCTTTTGATTCAAACACGTGTTCAGACCGCATCATTTTTTTCTTTTATCTCCGTTTCTACCCCGTCTAAAAGGATAGGCCGTTAGTCTGCATGTTATAACTAGTTAGTTTTCAATGACACTAGAAAACGCTGGCGTAGGCGAGAATGTATCAGCGTATCTTACCTATATTTTTATCCCTACATGTTATTTTACCTGTTATCTTTATAAATGGAGGAATTTTAGCGTTGCATCACTGTAATCTCACCACAGGTAGGTTGACTGGAAATAAAATTAAAAGCTTTTATTTAATGTATTATTTGTTTTCATAATTATGTTGTTGTCCTTCCAACTACAAAAAATGCTACCCCCCGAACCCCTTTTACAACACTGTGACAAGGCATAAAGAAACCAAATTTCACACGTGACCAGCGTTTGTGATTGTTTCGGTTGTATCTTCTCTCTCTCTTTGTTGCGTAGTTCATCATCAAGCTTTTATAGTTCTTCAGTTCAACACGGTTTGTAATTCTGTTTTGCCTCTCTGATAATAGACTCTGTGGCTGCTAACTGGGAATGATTTGTAATGTTTACAGAACTACAGATGATCTAACTGGGAATGATTTCTGATGTTTACAGAACTACAGATGATCTGATCTAACTGGGATAAATGTGTAATTTTACAGACCTACAATAGTTTGGCAACAAATACGATTTCAAGTAAGCAGAAAATACACATCAAACCCCAACTCCGACAACTGAATACAGAGATTACAGTTACATAACTACGGGTAGAAAAATAAAGCAGACATTCCACCAAGAACGAACCAAAATCGTAGAACAAGACAGACAGTTTATCGTTGACATATCAAATAAAACAACACAGTGAAACAATAAACAATCCAAAGGAATAATTACTTATTGCAATTTTAGACAACATACGTCAAATCATCATTGATAAAGTCATAAATCAGCTGGAGTTAAGGAAGACCACACTATCGGTAGACACAAGAGGAAACGAAAAACACACATGGATCTTCATTTCAGCTAGTAATACTTTTAACGACACGTCGGCACATTATCAATAATAGATATAGAGGTAAAATCATTACACTTAAAAAATATAAATAAATAAGTATATGGATTGAACAAGCAGAAACACTGGAATAAACCATACAACGTGACGGTCAGACAGGCAGCTAGCGGTCCTTCACAGAAATAGACCTTTTCATGGCTAATTTAAAAGTCGCTCCTCGCACATAATTAAATAAAAAAGGACAGAAATAACAGTACAGCAAAATGTAATAAAAATGCGCACAATGTACCCGCTTATAACTGAGATATCACACCTCTTGTCAGGTTTTGACCGGATGTCGAATCTCAGAAATGAGTAAAACGAAAAGAAAATAAAAAAAACTTAACCATGTGATACTTTAAACAGACGAGACAAGGAAGTTAGGGGAAAGCATCCTAGTTTCTTCCGAAGGGAAACAATCTTATTATTAACAAAAATTAAATAAATAACATATTTTTATTACGTTTTTAACTTTATGAATTTTTTAGACAAAATTATAAAAGGCAAAAACTATTCACTTATTTTTATTAGTACATAATTTATATTGTTAACATTTTATTGTGTGTTTTATGTTTAGAGTAAATTTAGAGTCTAATGTACATATTAAAGTAGTGAACACTTATATGCTCTGCCACTTTCAATTATAGTACTCTTTTTTTCGACTTCCGTCTACTACAGGGGTAACACGCATTTTTGCTTACCTCAAACCACACAAGCTTGATACGTTCTTTTTAGGACGAGACACAGTGAAGACATCCTTAGAACTACACAAGTTATCAGATAAGTTGATATTTTTATCCATCCTCAGTGTTAGCGTATTGCAGTTAATTTTAGAAATTAAAATAATAGAAATTAAATAGCGCCACGTGGCAATTCTTTGAGTGAGATCAGGCAGCCATCTTGAAAGACATATTTAAGTGGTGAATAATTTATACTTTTGTTGATAGTATTAGAGTAGGCCTACTGTAGTTAAGGTTAAGTATTAGGGGACTATTTAATTTAAGAATCGTAGTGGGGTAAAGATATATATAACAAAATAAACCAAAAGCCAAAGATTACATATAATATTCAATCATCAGAATATAATTCAAAGACAACAAATAGTAGCATACTAAAAGACAGGGAAAATAACCAATGGTAGTATTCACCAGAAAACAGTCCGAGGAAGGGAAAGCGATGGCCAAAACTCCAGAAAAAGACAAAACTTTAAACCGGACAGAAAGAAACAGGACCACGAACCCTGAAATCAGAAAAACAGAACTAAAGGACACGAGTAAAACAATAATGGAAAATCGGGAAGGAGGCGCGGAAGGAAAAACAACAAAAAGCAGAATCAACAAAGGAGAAAGATCAGGAACCAGCACAGCGAACGGAAAGAAAGGACCCAGGGAAAAGGATAATCAGGACAGCCAGGTAAACGCGGACAAAACAAGTCATGAAACCAGAGGGGATAAACTGAAAGGAGGCTCAGAAGTAAAAACAACAAAGGAAGGCAAAACGTGGGCAGAAGCAGTTAAAAACCAAGGTAGGGACACCAGGCATGACAAACTAGAAGAAAATACTAACCAAAAAAATAGCAATGAAAGTACCAAAAAAGACTCAAGACATCTAGCAACCCAGGCAGCTCCCAAAAATAAAGATGTAGTAAACATATGTCGTTTAAAGATAACGCAAGTAGCTGGTGAGGCTGTCAAGATCAAGGCATTAGATGAAGACAAAATTATAAACATCCTTGATCCTGTGTTAGGCAAAAAGGCGATAGCCAAAATTTCAAAAACCCATTTTGGCATAATAATTATCCCAAATCAGAGTGACAGAATAAAAGAGATGATAGAGGAACTCAAAGTAGAAGCAAAAACAGTGACTCTTGCACACGACATAGAAGTAAAGATAGAGCTAGCAAAAGTGACCAGTAGATGTGTGTTAAAAGGAATAAACACTACCCTTTCAAGCGAGGAAGTTATGAACATCCTCGCAAAACATAACCCAGACATAAAGCTGGTACACGTGGACAGAATAATGGTGAAAGGGAGTATCGTTACCCCAGTGGTAGTGATAACAACAGAAGGTAGGGAACCCCCCAAGACGGTACTATTTGGGAAAACACAAAAAAACACAGAAGCCTTCATTCCCCCAGTGTTGCAGTGCTCCAACTGCATGAAGTTTGGTCATGGGCGCCACACTTGCAGTTGGAAGGCAGTATGTAGGTTTTGTGCGGGGGCACACCCTTTCACACAATGCGAAAAGGCAAAGTCAGATACTGACTATAAAAAGGATAATGCAAACAGAAAATGCATTAATTGCAAAGGAAGCCATAGCGCCAGATTCCAGGGCTGCCCAGTATATCAGCAGATCAAAAAAGCATTGAGGGTAGCTATAACAACCCAAACCCCTTTCAAAACGGTCATTAAAGAATTAAAAGAAAATGATACTTATACGAACAATAAAGTTATAACAGAAATTAAGAATGTGCAAGAAGATGTCAAAATGCTTAAGTCACAGATGGCAAAAGAAAGTAAGAACAAGTTAGAAAGTAATAGAGTACCGAAAAACCAGTCAGATGATTCAACTACATCCTCGAACGACACAAGTGCACTGAAAAGTGCAGAGGCAGTGCTTCAAGAAGTGAAAGCCATACAGCACCAAATTTCCCAGGATATAGCTAAACTGACTGTACTAAAAGAAGAAAATGAAATGATACTAGTCAAACTGTCTGAACAAAAAGAAGAAAGTGAAATAATACTAAAAAGAATGGAAAGTGAAAAACAGGAGATTAACATAGGAAGAGAAGGGAATGTAGCATTGGATGAAAATAGGAAAGTGGTCAAAAAGAACAAAAGCAACCTAGAAGAAACTATCAGAGAAACTATCAAAAAACATTTTGAGGCACATTTACCACACTTAGCGGAAGAAGTTAGGGATATAATGACAAGTATAAATAGGGATTTTCTTGAGAACTTGATGGATAGTGAGTCCACAAGTACAGGAAATGCAGAATAAGAGCAAATTTGATAGCTACCAAAATAAAAGGTACACTAGATGATGTTAAAATTCAATTTAGATAGATTTAGAATTATCCAGTGGAATTGTAGGGGTATTAAAAAAAATGTTGCACCCCTACTATCAGAGACTGGAGGAAATACTGATATATATGCTCTTCAAGAGACCCATTTAAACCCAAATAATAGATATAGTTGTAAGGGATTTAAGATACTTAGACACGATAGGAAATAAGGTAGAGGAGGAGGTGTCGCAGTCTTAGTTAGCGAAAAATTTAAAATCATAGACTGGGAAGTATTTAATACAACCAATATAGAAGGTATCCAGGTTACTATAGCAGCTGAACCAAACAATCTAACAATTCTAAATGTATATGCTAAAGATGGCACAATTAAAGATGATGAAATACTAGCCATAAGCACCAGACTAGGCCCCAAAACAATCATAGTAGGCGATTTTAATTCCCATCATTGTGCTTGGGGTGGACAACATGCAGATAATGCAGGAAAATGCCTACTTGACTTCATAGAAAACAATGAACTACTAATACTAAATGATGGATCTGCAACAAGAATTAATCCACAAGCTAATAGGGCAGACTCAGCAATAGACATAAGTATAGCAACTAACAACCTAGCGAATGTAAATTGGGAAGTGTTACAAGACACAAACTCAGATCATCTGCCCATTGTAATAACCATGCATGAAAATGTCATTCCAAACCCAGAACCAGAGAAACCTACCTTCAACTATAAAAAAGCAAACTGGGAAGCTTTCCAATCAGAGCTGGAGGTGATGGAATATAAAGACATGGAATCAGATGATACTGACTTGTGGGCAGAAACACTGACCAATGAAATTCTGAAAATAGCAATAAAGTATATACCAAATAAAAATATGCCACAACTCCTTAAATCAATAAATAACATTAATAAGAAAAGAGAAACTCAATGGAATAAAGAACCAGTTGCCTGGTGGAATAAAAGCTGTGCAGAAATTCATGAGAGAAGAAAAAGGGCCTTACAAAAATATAGAAATAACAGAACAGAAGAAAACTATGATAAGTATAAACTTATTAGGAATGAATCTAACAGAATAATATTCAAAGCCAAAGAAACTAACTGGAAGGAGTTTTGTCAGTCACTTAAACCTAGCACTCAAATTAGAGAAGTATGGAAAAAGCTTAAGGCAATCAAAGGGAACAATAAGAAAACAATAATGCCAACAATCAAACTACCAAAGAGAGCAGAAACAGATAAAGAAAAAGCTAATGCCCGTGCCGAGTATTTCTATAAAGTCAGTGCAAAAAGTAGCCTTGGACAGGAAGAAAATGAGAGAAGAGAAAGACTTAGGATACAGTTTTTAAAAAGAACTACCAGACCAGATAGATGAAACAAACTATTTAGATGCTGATATAACAGAGGAAGAAGTAACTAATGCAATAAAAGATAAATCTAATACTGCCTCAGGGCAAGATATACTTAGTTATGAAATTCTTAAGAAAGTACCCAACAGAACTATAAACATAATAACTTCACTTTATAACAAAATCTGGAACTTAGGAAAGATACCAAAAGCATGGAAAGTAGCTATAATAGTACCCATTCTAAAACCCAATAAGGAAGCCCATGATGTAAGTTCATATAGGCCTATCTCCTTAACATCACAACTAGGTAAAATACTGGAAACTGTTGTGAATAAAAGAGTTAAATTCTACCTAGAAAAAAACCAGTTATATAGCCCAAACCAGTCAGGGTTTAGAGCAGACAGAAGTACAGTAGACCAGCTTGTGAGATTAGAACATGATGTAAAGCTAGGGTTCAAGAGGAAAGAGAAAACAGTGGCAGTCTTTCTAGATGTAGCCAGGGCATATGATGAATGCTGGCGAGATGGAGCTCTTTACAAAATGAAAAAGATTGGCATTACTGGTAAAACCTATAGGTATCTAGAAAACTTTTTAAAGGACAGGTATTTTGCTGTACAGGTGAATAATGATAGGTCAGAAATATATGAACAACAGAATGGGATTCCTCAAGGATCAGTGATTTCTCCTTCAATTTTCACTATAGCTGTAAATGATTTAGCAGATGAATTTAATGACATAAAGAATGTAGTATCACAATTTGCAGATGACTGTGCCATTTGGCGATCTGGAAAAAACTTGGACCATGTTTACACAAAACTTCAAAATCAAATAGACAAAGTTTCAGAGTGGATGAAAGTTGGGGCTTCCAAATTAATGTAAACAAAACAGTAGGTATGATTTTCAGCAAAGGAAATTTAAAAAAAAATAACAAAATCAATATAACCATTAAAGGACAGAAAATATGTACCTCCTCAACAACAAGATTTCTGGGCATAACTTTAGATAAACAACTAAACTATAATAAACATATAGACAATTTGGTAGAAAGCTGTAGGGGACCCCTAAATATACTAAGGATTGTAAAAGGTAATGGATGGGGGGGCCAGCAATAAAATAATGCTTATGTTCTACAAGTCTTTCATCAGGGGGAAACTGGATTATGCCAGCATATTCTATGACTCAGCTGCAGCTTCTAACAAAGCAAAACTGGACAGGATTCAAAATGCAGCCATGAGAACCATTACAGGTGCATTTATATCGACACCAGTAGAAGCTCTAGAAGTAGCTCTCGGCATACCTCCCCTTGGTCTAAGACGGAAAGAACTGAGATTAAATTATTGGAGTAAAGTAGCACAAGAAGTGACCCACCCAGCACATAAAGCATTTGTCAAAAACCAACCAAGTGTATGGGACGTCCCCTTAGATAAAGATAGATATCCAACAGGGTGGAGAACTATAGAAGACCTAATGCAGTTCAAAGAATTATCAAACACAATTGAAAATAGTAATAAATACAGAAGCAAAATACCACCATGGGAACTAAAAACACCAATCATAGACTACTCACTTACTGAAAAGATCAAACAAAACATAGAAGATAAGGAAGCCAAAATGATAAGTAGAAAGTTCATAGAGCAACTAACTAAACAAAGTCTGGCTGTCTACACTGATGGATCCAAGGGTGATAGTGGGCAACTAGGTGCCGGAGTTGTAATACCACAATGGGGAATAAAAAAGAACTACAGTGTAACGGAAGGGGCATCGATTTTTACTGCAGAGATGGTAGCAATTCTAAAAAGTCTAGAAATAATCGAAGATAACCCACCAGAAGCTGTTACGATATTTACAGACTCACTATCATCACTACAAGCACTAGAACACCCAGGTAAATGTAGCCGGCCAGACATAAAGGAAGAAATTCTAGCAATTAATACATCACTAGAGAACAGAGGATGTAGTGTGAGGCTAGTGTGGGTTCCAGCACACATAGGTATAGCTGGCAACGAGTTGGCAGACTAGAACGCCAAGAAGGGAAGAACAAGTAAAAACAATATAGAAGCAGGACTGGGGAGGTCAGAGATCAAGAGCCAAGTGAAGGAAACTATAAACGAGGAATGGAAGACAACATGGAAGGAAAGTAGAAAAGGCAGACACGCGTTCAAACTGCTGAAAGAACCAACGAGGACATGCCAGGTCAGAGAAGAATTAAAAATACCATCAAACAAAAAACTGTGGCGTCTCCGACTCGGTGCAGCATACTTCATGGTAGAGGAACCACACTGCCAAGAATGTCAGGAGAGAATGACATAGACCACTACCTGATCCACTGTAAAAAGTATGAACAACAAAGGCTTGAATTAAAAACTTACTATAGAAATCACAATATAGACTTAACAGGTGATAAGGTTTTAAGTATAGATGCCCCAAGAGATGCCCAATCAATACTTAAAAGATATATACATAAAACAAAGGAAAAAATATAAGGTTAGAACTTCAGGAAAATCATCCAACTAAATAGAAATTAAGCAGCAAGAACTAACAAAGCATTAACAAAAAAAAAATAACTACTCATAGGACAAGGAAAGACAAGGTATTAAAAAAAAAGGGACAACAACTCAAAAAGAACAAATACTAATACAAATTAAAACCAAGTGTAAAGGACAATAGTTATCTAGAAACAATACAAAAGAGAAAATAAAATTGACAAATACAAATATAAAAAAAAAAATCAGCAACTGCAAAAGACAACAGTTATTTAAATTGAATACAAAATTAGTAAATAAAATGACACTAAATACCCCAATTATAACCAACTTTCAGGTTGAACAGGGTAGACCAAGATGGAACGAGAAGAGGCAACAATGATCAGATATTGAGTGCCCGATCTCCACCCATCAACTCATCAAAACAACAACAACAAACATTATAGTACTATCTACTAGGTTTACCATTACTCTCGTAGATGTGCACGCCGAAAAGTTTCATCAGCGCCAAATAGCGCACTTCGACAATCTTTTAAAGACATTTTCTTACTTAGTATTTTCTCTTCTACCCTGGGGGCCGACGTGACTAAGAAGTATGGCGTCCGCCTCTAATTATAAAGGTATAGGGTGCGGTTCCCAGTCTAAGAAATATTTATGATGGAATTTTTTCAGAACCACTGGGTCCTAATCATGTCTTACTCCCGATGATACCCTGGGTAGTGTGATTGGATGCCTAGCCTTCTCGGAATAGGACTAACAAATAGTAGGTTTCGAGTGCAAGTTGCACACGGTAAAAATTCCCTTGCGATTGGAAATAGTAAAGAGTAGGTCTTACGGACTTTGAACTAGCAGAATTTACAAAATTAGGAAAACCTATCCGATAAAAAAAATATTTATAGAATGTATGATTCCTAAATACACTCATTTGGGATTCTCGCCGGTGCTTTGGAGCTCATGCACTGTGCTGATATATTCCTTGATATCTAAGGGAGGAGATTGGAGCACTGATGGAGTTGTCTGTGTGCACTGTGCTAATATCCTCCTTGAGATCTACGGGAGGAGATTGGAGCACTGGTGGAGTTGTCCGTGTGCACTGTGCTGACAACCTCCTTGAGCTCTAAGGGAGGAGATTGGAGCACTGATGGAGTTGTCCGTGTGCACTGTGCTGATATCCTCCTTGAGATCTAAGGGAGGAGATTGGAGCACTGATGGAGTTGTCCGTGTGCACTGTGCTAATATCCTCCTTGAGATCTAAGGGAGGAGATTGGAGCACTGGTGGAGTTGTCCGTGTGCACTGTGCTGATATCCTCCTTGAGTTCTAAGGGAGGAGATTGGAGCACTGATGGAGTTGTCCGTGTGCACTGTGCTGATATCCGTCTTGAGATCTAAGGGAGGATATTGGGGCACTAATGGAGTTGTCCGTGTGCACTGTGCTGATATCCTCCTTGAGATCTAAGGGAGGAGATTGGGGCACTGATAGAGTTCTCCGTGTGCACTGTGCTGATATCCTCCTTGAGATCTATGGAAGGAGATTGGAACACTGATGGAGTTGTCCGTGTGCACTGTGCTGATATCCTCCATGAGATCTAAGGGAAGAGATTGGAACACTGATTGAGTTGTCCGTTTGCACTGTGCTGATATCCTCCTTGAGATCTAAGGGAGGAGATTGGAACACTGATGGAGTTGTCCGTGTGCACTGTGCACCTTGAGATCTAAGTGGAGCTGATGGATCCTCCTTGCTGATATCCTCCTTGAGATCTAAGGGAGGAGATTGGAGCACCGATGGAGTTGTCCGTGTGCACTGTGCTGATATCCTCCTTGAGATCTAAGGGAGGAGATT
Organism: Oreohelix idahoensis; assembly: GCA_024509875.1. Taxonomy (NCBI): domain Eukaryota; kingdom Metazoa; phylum Mollusca; class Gastropoda; order Stylommatophora; family Oreohelicidae; genus Oreohelix; species Oreohelix idahoensis. The sequence continues at coordinate 71,787 of JAMPIV010010134.1, read as the reverse complement.
GGAAAATTGATGGAGTTGTCCGTGTGCACTGTGCTGATATCCTTGAGATCTAAGGGAGGAGATTGGAGCACTGATGGAGTTGTCCACGTGCATGGGGCTGATATTCTCCTTGAGATCTAAGGGAGGAGATTGGAGCACTGATGGAGTTGTCCGTGTGCACTGTGCTGATATCCTCCTTGAGATCTAAGGGAGGAGATTGGAACACTGATGGAGTTGTCCGTGTGCACTGTGCTGATATCCTCCTTGAGATCTAAGGGAGGAGATTGGAGCACTGATGGAGTTGTCCGTGTGCACTGTGCTGATATCCTCCTTGAGATCTAAGGGAGGAGATTGGACCACTGATGGAGTTGTCCGTGTGCACTGTGCTGATATCCTCCTTGAGATCTAAGGGAGGAGATTGGAGCACTGATGGAGTTGTCCGTGTGCACTGTGCTGATATCCTCCTTGAGATTTAAGGGAGGAGATTGGACCACTGATGGAGTTGTCCGTGTGCACTGTGCTGATATCCTCCTTGAGATCTAAGGGAGGAGATTGGAGCACTGATGGAGTTTTCCGTGTGCACTGTGCTGATATCCACCTTGAGATCTAAGAGAGGAGATTGGAGCACTGATGGAGTTGTCCGTATGCACTGTGCTGATATCCTCCTTGAGATCTAAGGGAGGAAATTGGAGCACTGATGGAGTTGTCCGTGTGCACTGTGTGATATCCTCCTTGAGATCTAAGGGAGGAAATTGGAGCACTGATGGAGTTGTCCGTGTGCAATGTGCTGATATCCACCTTGAGATCTAAGAGAGGAGATTGGAGCACTGATGGAGTTGTCCGTTTGCAGTTAAGATGGTCCTTAAAACCAAACGACAAAAACATTTTCCACCTTAGGGTGTAGAGGTTAGCCAGAGAGAGTGCCATGTTATCATGTAAACTGTTTCCAAAAGTAGTAGTGTTAGTGAGAAACAAAGTTGTGGAATGAAAGAGTAAATAATTCAACTAAAATATTCCAAAAGTAGTAGTGTTAGTGAGAAACAAAGTTGTGGAATGGAAGAGTAAATAATTCAACTAAAATATTCCAAAAGTAGTAGTGTTAGTGAGAAACAAAGTTGTGGAATGGAAGAGTAAATAATTCAACTAAAATATTCCAAAAGTAGTAACGTTAGTGCGAAACAAAGTTGTGGAATGGAAGAGTAAATAATTCAACTAAAATATTCCAAAAGTAGTAACGTTAGTGCGAAACAAAGTTGTGGAATGGAAGAGTAAATAATTCAACTAAAATATTCCAAAAGTAGAAGTGTTAGTGAGAAACAAAGTTGTGGAATGGAAGAGTAAATAATTCAACTAAAATATTCCAAAAGTAGTAGCGTTAGTGAGAAACAAAGTTGTGGAATGGAAGAGTAAATAATTCAACTAAAATATTCCAAAAGTAGTAGCGTTAGTGAGAAACAAAGTTGTGGAATGGAAGAGTAAATAATTCAACTAAAATATTCCAAAAGTAGTAGCGTTAGTGAGAAACAAAGTTGTGGAATGGAAGAGTAAATAATTCAACTAAAATATTCCAAAAGTAGTAGTGTTAGTGAGAAACAAAGTTGTGGAATGGAAGAGTAAATAATTCAACTAAAATATTCCAAAAGTAGTAGCGTTAGTGAGAAACAAAGTTGTGGAATGGAAGAGTAAATAATTCAACTAAAATATTCCAAAAGTAGTAGTGTTAGTGAGAAACAAAGTTGTGGAATGGAAGAGTAAATAATTCAACTAAAATATTCCAAAAGTAGTAGCGTTAGTGAGAAACAAAGTTGTGGAATGGAAGAGTAAATAATTCAACTAAAATATTCTAAAAGTAGTAGTGTTAGTGAGAAACAAAGTTGTGGAATGGAAGAGTAAATAATTCAACTAAAATATTCCAAAAGTAGTAGTGTTAGTGAGAAACAAAGTTGTGGAATGGAAGAGTAAATAATTCAACTAAAATATTCTAAAAGTAGTAGTGTTAGTGAGAAACAAAGTTGTGGAATGGAAGAGTAAATAATTCAACTAAAATATTCCAAAAGTAGTAGTGTTAGTGAGAAACAAAGTTGTGGAATGGAAGAGTAAATAATTCAACTAAAATATTCTAAAAGTAGTAGTGTTAGTGAGAAACAAAGTTGTGGAATGAAAGAGTAAATAATTCAACTAAAATATTCCAAATGTAGTAGTGTTAGTGAGAAACAAAGTTGTGGAATGAAAGAGTAAATAATTCAACTAAAATATTCCAAAAGTAGTAGTGTTAGTGAGAAACAAAGTTGTGGAATGGAAGAGTAAATAATTCAACTAAAATATTCCAAAAGTAGTAGTGTTAGTGAGAAACAAAGTTGTGGAATGAAAGAGTAAATAATTCAACTAAAATATTCCAAATGAGAAACAAAGCTGTGGAATGGAAGAGTAAATAATTCAACTAAAATATTCCAAAAGTAATAGTGTTAGTGAGAAACAAAGTTTTGGAATGAAAGAGTAAATAATTCAACTAAAATATTCCAAAAGTAGAAGTGTTAGTGAGAAACAAAGTTGTGGAATGGAAGAGTAAATAATTCTACTAAAATATTCCAAAAGTAGTAGTGTTAGTGAGAAACAAAGTTGTGGAATGAAAGAGTAAATAATTCAACTAAAATATTCCAAAAGTAGAAGTGTTAGTGAGAAACAAAGTTGTGGAATGAAAGAGTAAATAATTCAACTAAAATATTCCAAAAGTAGTAGTGTTAGTGAGAAACAAAGTTGTGGAATGAAAGAGTAAATAATTCAACTACAATATTCCAAAAGTAGAAGTGTTAGTGAGAAACAAAGTTGTGGAATGAAAGAGTAAATAATTCAACTAAAATATTCCAAAAGTAGTAGTGTTAGTAAGAAGCAAAGTTGTGGAATGGAAGAGTAAATAATTCAACTAAAATATTCCAAAAGTAGTAGTGTTAGTGAGAAACAAAGTTGTGGAATGAAGAGAGAACGACGAGTTTTTATTCTAATCTGAAGCAACGAAAACAAAATGGAGTCTAAAAATGATAAGTGAAGACTCTTTCAGAAACAGTACCAAGAATAAAACTGTTGGTTGACAAGACAAAGAATCAAGGGGTATAACTAATTCGTTTAAAATGTATTCTGATATTTAAAAAAAAATATTATTATACTAAAAAACGTTGTTGTGTACCAAATAATGTTTTCTTTATGACGCATTAATTAACCTGTTTGTGACGTTAGTCCTATTTATTCGTTCCATTTGTTTCTGCACTCTATCACATAGTTAAATAAATTATTCACTAAATGACATAGAATATAGTCAACATTATTGTATCATGGACACCCAACAGATAGATATTCCCACACTACTAATTTTCTTAATGAAAATGTGTAATCAGTAAAGAGAGAGAGAGAGAGAGGCTGAACTTTTTGAAACATACAAAACAAAATAATCACAGGCAGTAATTAAAATGTACGAGTTTTCGATTCCCGCATCAGTTTAGAGCCAATAAAAAATTTAAAAAACATATTTTAAACACAGGCTTTTAATGCACTAAAAGCCACAAATAATTTTGCAAGGAGTATATAGCTTGCAGTCAAATAATGTAACTCCAAATTGTCAAAAAGCCTGGGGCGCTAATTCTACATGAAATTAACATGTACGGGAGCAAAACATACCACAGGAAGTTAAGTAGCCCTATACGCTACCATGTCTTCTTCTTCTTTAATCCTTAGCCGCCGACCGTTAAAGCAGTCAGTAGCCATCACGCCTGGTGGCGTCTTGTAGGGCAACAACAAATTGATTCCACTTTGCTCGGTCAGTGGCCATCCTTCGTACAGTGCCCCAACTCTGGTTCATTCTTTGCATCTCAGCCTCCACAGTCCTCCGCCAAGTAGTTTTTGGTCGGCCTCTCTTTCGTTTTCCTGCAGGGGTCCATAGCATAGCTGTTCTTATGATGGCATCGGGTCTCTTCTGAGGTCATGGCTAACCCAGCTACCTGCGTCTGCCAGTTATGATGGTCTGCATGTCCTCTTGCTTCCTCCGAGTAAGCAGATCATGGTTGGTGATGGTATTCGGCCAAAATATTTGGTGAATTTTTCTTAGGCATGTTGTGCGAAAAGACGACAATTTCCACATTTCCTTCTCTGTAACTCTCCAGCATTCCACAACATAGAGAAGCACAGAAAGCACACAGCTCTGATATAATCTAAATTTTGTGCTTGTGCTGTACTGAGAGGACGTCCAAATGTTGTCTGGAGTAAAAAAGGCTGTTCTTGCTTTGTTCATTCTGTTGTTGATGTCTTTGCTTGCTCCGCCGTCTGGTGTTACTATGCATCCTAGGTATGTGAAGGTGTCTATCTGTTCCAGTTGCTCATTCCTTACTGATATGGGCTCAGGGTTGCTCACATTGAGCATCATGAACTCTGTATTCTTTAGATTGATGTTCAAGCCCACCTGCTGGCTATATTTATTAAGTCTATCCGTTTTTTTCTGGATGTGTTAATATAAATGTGTTAGTAGTGCTATGTCATCTGCATATTCCAGATCTTAAAATGTAGAAAATGTAGTCCATCTTATTCCTCTTGGTCTGCCCTCAGTTGTCTGGCGCATCACCCAGTCTATGACTGTTAAAAATAGAGTGGTTGATAAGGGGCATCCTTGTCGTACTCATGTCTTCACCTCAAAGGTTAGGTTGCTCTGCCCTACACTACTCGTAAAGGTTGCATAGAGGCTTTTTATGATTGACACTATGCCGCTTGGAACTTCATAAACTCTCAGTATTTTCCATAGACTGTCCCTATGTATAATGTCAAACGCCTTTTTTCATAATCAACGAAATTAATGTACAGCTCTCTCTGCCATTCTGAGAAATTCCATCAGTCCCCATGCACAATTTGCTTCGCCATTATGACGGTTGTTCCTGTTCTCTCTTTCCCCGGCGAGGTAACAACTGCGCATGCGTCTGCCAGTACTGTGGAAATTAACCCTTGGGCGAGGGAGTGTGTTTACATACTAAAATCTAATTAAGCGTATTTTTCCATTATGCTACCCGTTCTGTTGTTGATGTCTTTGATTGCTCCGCCACCTGGTGTTACTATACATCCTAGGTGTGTGAAGGTGTCTGTCTGTTCCAGTTGATGATTTCTTACTATTATGGGTTGCTCACTTTGAGTGTCATGACCACTGTCTTATTTATATTTGTTGCGAGAGGTTCAGATTTTATTAAACTAAAGGCTATCCTGGACAAATAGATGTATCAGATGAGACCAGGATAGTACCAGATAAGAGACTGGTAGTAAAAGAAATACCCCCTTCTCTGGAAAGAGTAAGGGTGTATCGCCATCAAAAGGGGGGAGGGTGTCAAGCAATGTAAATCGAATGGTATGATGATAGTGTTGTGTTATGTCTAAATATCATAACATTGGTTGTATACGATCACTTCCTGGTTTGTTGTTTACAGACGGTTGTCATGAGTTTCCGGAAGTGACTCTTGACTTCTGCTCACAGATAGTGGCAGACGTGGGCTTGTTAATCTGGAACACGAACGCATCTCTGCAGAAGATTCCGCTTGTGTCTTTTGACTAGTATGCATGGCGTGTGTCCGTTAGGACTAGATTTCAGAGTATGTCCTTCGTTTGAGGAATATGATTACCACACCTGCAAGATGTATATTACCATCATTGCCTTATGCATGCATTAATTATATAATGCCAGTTTAGTTTAAGCAGAGTGTGTGGAATTCTTGTGCACGTAAGTTGACTGCTCCATTAAACTGAAAGTATCCAAATCAAGGACAGTAGTGACATGTGCTTAGAAAAGCTTCGATGTCGAATCCTATTCAATATGGAGTATATGTGAATAAATGTGTGAACTGTAAAAAGCAGTTAGGCCTTATTGACTGAGTACCTGTGGTGCGGGCCAGGGAGTATTGAATGAATGGCCAGGTTTAATATTTCATAACTATTACAATGGAATCTATGAGGATAACCCTGGAAGGGAACTCAGCAGGCCAAGATTTATAATAAAGAGTGTCCAAGCATTGAGTCTCATGCACTTATAGTACAGGACGTCTGGTGGACTGTTCCTGAGAAACATTAATAAATATAATAATATATTTAAATTATTCCCCGCATCATTCTTGGGGGCCAAGCTAAAGAAAGCAGAAGCCTAAAATTGGAAGTCGAGGATTTTTTTCAAGATGGCGACACTAATCGTCTGCCTGAATATTTCAAGCATGGAAGGGATTTTCAGCTATAATATCAATTAACGTGCCTCAAAGTGTCACTAATACACAAAAGTGACTTGCTATTGAATATAAGTCAAAGGAATTGACTGTTTAATGTAAATTTTCAAGGATTTTATCAAGAAACATGGACCAGAGCGATGTCCGTCATATGTCATTATGAACCAATCCTAGGCCTAACCAGAGCCTAAAGTTACAGAACATCACTGTATTCCTTGCTTGGAGTAATCTCAAGGAGGATTTTTTTTTGTGGCAACAGATAAGTAGATTTATCGTTACATACAGCTTGACTGTAGATAATATCTGTTGGCCTGAATTATAATTTCACAAATTATTGTTTTCATTATGTCCATGTGTTTGTAACTAGCGGGAGGCTGGTGGGACTTAATTTGTTCATTTTATACCGCGAAAGCTAAGTCGAATGAGCAAATTAAGCATTCTGTAGAGTAGTATCTGCTTGGTTCATAGTGAGGAGCCAGTATATTGTGCTGGTTTGATAAAAATACTGCCTCATTTGAATTTAGCAGATCCATTTCTGTCTAGTTGTAAAGTCATGTTTACATATTGTTTGTTCTCATAAGTCTAGTCATTGTATTATTTTATGAAGTTTGCTACATTATTGTTTGTAAGATTGTCCATTCTTCCCTTACTATCATTTAGTTCATAGATGTTATAAGTGTTGTGATACGCGTCTTGTCTTGTTCTATTGTTATAGAGCAGTATTATAATTTATTGTTATCTACATGTCATATTAACTCCTTGGTTTAAACATTTGTATTCCTTTTTGTTGCTCTAACCCTGTCTTCTTGTCATTGCTTGTTGTAGTTACTATTTTTCTGCTCCATATTGTATATTTGACTAACATCTATATTAGTGCATTTATAAACTGATGTGAGATTGGTGGATTGAGTATTGAATATTTGGCTGACATATTCATATATATAAAAGTTTAAATATTGTGCATATACTGAGAATCACAATAATAAGAAACCAAGACTTCATTAAAGGATTTATTGAAGATTGGTAAAGAATTTAATTTGGAAGGTGAAGCATTGCAAGCATATGTGGATAAAGAAATAAAGAGACAAGAAGATCTCAGGAAAGAAGAATTAATTGAAAAAAGGAGACAAGAGGAACTCCACAAACAAGAAATGGAATTGTCTGAAAAAAGAAGACAAGAAGAATTAATTGAAAAAAGGAGACAAGAGGAACTCCACAAAAAAGAAATGGAAATACAATTGGCTGAAAAAAGGAGATAAGAAGAATTGGCTCTTGACAGGGAAAAATTAGCCTATGCCAGATCTCAAGAAAAGAAAGCTCAAGAGGAGATGAAATTGCAACAAATTAAAGCTCAAGAGGAGATAATATCTCAACAGGCTATAAGATTAGCTGAGATTGAACTTGAAAAACTAAAATTACAACAACCACTGTTGCATCCTGGGGTAGGTGAAGATAAAAATAAAGATCATACTACTGCCATAAGGATTAATCTGCCAAAATTCAATGCATCCATAGACGACATTTCATGCTTCTTAAATAGATTCCAAACTTATTGTGAAGAATATAAGATTGACAAATCTACTTGGACCTGTAGACTTATGAATTTATTGGTAGGTGAACCATTAACTGTAGTCTCCACTTTTGATGACCAAACCAGAAAAGATTATGAAGCTGTTAAAGTTATTTTATTGCAGAGGTATCAATTAGATGATGAGGGTTACAGGCAGAAATTTCGTTCTTTGTACCCTGATTCTGGAAAAGACTTCACTGAATTTATTTCAACTGTTAAATTAAATTTTTCTAGATGGATTGAATTATCCAAAACTGAGAAAACTTTTGACGGATTGTCAGATTTAATTCTAAGAGACAAGGTTTTGTCATCGGTTAGTACTGATTTTCTTGTATTCTAACAGGAAAGAAAACCTGAGAATCTGACTAAACTACAAACTCTAAGACGTCAGTATCAAGTGGCACATCCTAACAGAGTATTGAGCAAAAACAATTTTAAGGATTCATTACCAGCTGCATCTGCTAGGTCATTTCAGGACAATGCACCTAGATACAGATCAAATAGTATGGATAGGAATCAAAGATTTAATCCATCACATAATTACAGCAAGAACAGAGGTAGATACAATTTTAATAAACATCAACCTCAAAGAAATTTCAATTCATATGAAGAAGAACATTTTTATCCACACACCTCTTTTAGATCAAATAATTGGCAAAATAGAGGAGGGTATAACCCTAAACAAAATAGAGGTCAAAAATCTTTTTACAGAGGTAATGATCAAAATTCACAGAAAAAAGATCCTATCATAACAATACTACCAGGCAACCGAGAGGCCCTGAAGGTACTAATGCTGTAGTGCATGATAATGATCATAACCATGATGCTATAGTAACACATGCAAATTCATGCAGTGTGGATTTAGCAAATAGTGATAATTGTACTAATTGCTATTCTTTATTTCAGCCTCAAGGAGTCCCAAGATTATTGTGTGGACATCCCCTGCCAGTCATTTCATCATTTGAAAGTACTGGGTCATTAATTTTAAATAAAGGTTTTGTCAATAATCAGTTGGTTTTTTTGTTGCGCGATACAGGGGCAACCACTATTTGAGTTCGAAGAGTATTGGTAGATAGGTCGGACTATACAGGAAAACATGTGAAATGCATCACTTTTGGAGGAACTGTAGAATATTACCCCACGGCTGAGGTATTCTTGGATACGCCATATTTTACAGGAAGAACACTTGTATGTCTGTTGGAAAATCCAATTGCTGGGATTATTTTAGGAAACATACCTAAATTACATGATTGTTCAAAGAAGGATATCGAGGTATGGGAAAAACAACATTTACTTTGTTCAAATGCTGTGACTACTAGAGCTCAGGCTCACATGGAGAAGAATCAACACATACCACTTGTTGATGTTTTACCTGAAGATGTAACCGAGGAAAGCACTTCAGAAGAGGACGAAGATGATAATAATAATGATGATGAAAACCATCATCAACAGGAGAATAATGATGATATTCAGGTAATGGATGATGTCAGTACTAATAATGATACTGTATTTCAGATGGAGCTCATTGATAAGGAAACCTTCATACAAAGGCAAAAAGAGGATATTTCTTTAAGAAAATGTTTTCACATTGCTCATTTAAATGATGTAATGGTAGATGACAATGCTAAACACTGGTATACTATAAAGAATGGGATATTAGTAAGAAACTATCAAGATGCTAATTCCTTAAAGAAACAGATTATGGTACCAGCTTGTTTTCGTCCATTTGTCTTAAGACACTCACATGACATTGAATGTGCTAGACATTTAGGTGTTGCTAGAACCAAGCAAAGAGTGTTATCTCACTTCTTTTGGCCTGGTATTACAAAAGACGTGAAACTGTTTTGTCGTACGTGTACCACTTGCCAAAGCTTGGCAATTAGAAAACCAAAACATGATGCTCCTATTCAGGCATCTGACATATCTTTGCGGCCCTTCGCAAAGATGGCCATTGATATTATTGGCCCTTTAAAGTTTACATCAGCCAGAGGTCATAAATATGTGTTGACCTGCATTGATATGTGCACACGCTGGCCGGAAGCCATACCATTAAAAAACTATTACTACGGTAGATATTGCTGATGCACTATTTTTGATTTTTAGCCGTATAGGTTTCCCTGAGAACATTTTATCAGATAGAGGAACTCAGTTAGTTTCTGATGCCATGAAACAGGTTATGGATATGTTTGGGATTGAGAGATCCCTTAGCTCAATTTATCACCCACAGTCTAACGGGAAAATAGAAGTTCTTAATAGATCCATAAAACAAATGTTACATAAGGTTACCATTAAATATTCACAAAATTGGGACACAGTTCTCCCCGCTATTTTATTTGCTTATAGGGAAATTAAAAATGAACACACAGGCTTTAGTCCATTCGAGTTGGTTTTTGGTGCCAAACCAAGAGGCCCAATGTCAATATTAAAACAGCTATTAATTGGAGCTTATATTAATGAAGAGGTTCAAACCTCATACCAATATGTCATCAACCTAAGGAAAAAAATAATAGACGCATGCCAAATTGCAGTAAACTCATCTGAAAAGGCAAAACTGAGAGCGAGGTAATTTCTGAACCAAAACCGCAAATTACGCCAACTGTGGCCTGATGATGAAGCATACGTACTATTACCCAAGAAAGATAACAAACTATTGGTGTCATGGAGAGGACCTTACAGGATTGTGAAGAAACTGTCTGATGTTGATTATATTGTTTCAGTAGATGGAAAAGAAAAGACTTTTCATATCAATATGTTACAGCAGTTTCATACACGTCCACCACATCTTAGACCAGTCTTTGAAGCTCTTGATGAATCTGTCACTCGTCATTCTTCTTTGGCTGTGATACAAGAGGAAAATTCTGATTTGACTAATGGAAATGAGTCACTCTTAGTGTTACCTAGTATTCACTTTTTAGCTACTGAAAGTTGGAAAGATGTTTCCATATCTCCAACGCTGTCTTCTGTTCAGAAAGAACAGGCTACTCAATTGTTACTGTCTTTTGCTGATGTCCTTACTGATGTACCAGGACATACCGATATCATCGAACATGATATCGTTCTTACTGATTTTCAACCTATTAAGTTGAAACCCCATCCTATACCTATACACTTACAAACTCAAGTGAAGGAGGAATTAGAACAGATGGTGAAATTAAATGTCATTTCTCCATCTCATTCCCCTTACAGTTTTCCGATGGTCTTGATTCGGAAAAAAGATAAATCTATACGCATATGCATAGATTTTAGACGTTTAAATTCTGTGACCATAAATGACGCTGAACCACTCCCAGTGTTAGAGTCTTTATTAGACTGGTTAACTTCTGCTACATTTTTTTTTCTAAATTTGATCTTTCTAAAGGCTATTGGCATGTGCCATTAACGGATAAATCCAAGCCTTATACTGCCTTTGCTACGCCATTAGGTCTATTTGAATTCAGTTATATGTCTTTTGGCTTAGTAAACGCGCCTGCGACCTTCGTTCGCATGATGCGAAGACTCTTCTCCGATAGAGAAGACCTTATTACCTATATAGATGACATTTGTCTGTTTCATCAATCATGGGATGAACATGTAAAAGGTATTCAGTCCTTACTTCACACTTTACGTCTCCATAATTTAACTGCACGTCCATCTAAAACTAAAGTTAGATTTCAGGAGATTTCATTTTTTAGGATATAAGGTAGGAGGAGGTTTCTTGAAAACTGACGATACTACTATCTCTAGAATTCTAAACCTTGATGTACCCAAAACAAAAAAACAGGTTAGGAGTATTCTAGGTCTACTCAATTTTTATCGTAAATTTATCCCTAATTTTTCTGAAATTACATCTGTTTTATCGTCACTTGTGAAAAAAAATTCGCCCAATAGAGTTATATGCAGCTATGATTGTTATGTTGCGTTAAATATACTGAAACAAATGTTTTCAAAAATGCCTATCTTGAGATTGCCTGATCCTGCTAAACATTTTACCCTCAGAGTCATCTCATCTCATAATCGGAACCTCTTCTACCCCGTGAAACGAGGTGTAGAGGGGACCCAAGTGCACAAGGCCCATGGGCAGGACATGTAATCGAAGTGACTTGGCAAACAGGTGATTAGCCCATTGTGCCCGAACTTGCCCTCATGTGTACTCATATTCGCTATAAAACCACCGAACCATCGAGACGTCATTCCAGCCAAAATGGACAGAGCCTCATATACCCGAAGGTTTCGAGGGATGTCCTTCCTCATCTGCACAAAGGCATTTATAGAGGAACACTCAGGACCCGTAGGTCTGAGGAAAGGAGCAAAATCTGAGACGGACACAGCAGTCTTTGTTACTGGGAGGTCTCCACTCAGAGTGGTGTACCACACACAGTCAGTAAAGACAAAGGTCGCCTGCGGCGTTCCCTCAGAGTCGACGCCTCAAAATCTTCGATTGGAGGTTCGTTGTTGCAGGAATGGAATGGCTGTCTGCATCCCACACTCTATGTCAGTAGAAAGCTAACGCCTACGGAACAGAGGTACCCCATTATTGAGAGGGAGCTGTTGGCGGTGGTATTTTGCTTTTCCAAACTACAGCGCTACTTGCTGGGAGTAAGTTTTACACTGGAAACTGACCAGAGAGCCTTATCGTATCTGAAAACAGCACGCTTCAAAAACGAAAGAGCTGCTCGTGCCTCTCTGGCTCTCCAACCCTATGAATACCAGATAAAGCCTATCAAGGGAAGCGTCAATGTCATAGCCGATGTGTTGTCTCGCTGTGTGAAACATGCACTGGTTGACGAATCAAATTCTGCTTCAACACAATTATAATAACCAAACCTGCGTTATGTTGCTGTTGACAATTCAGAACTATGACGCAACTTTAACGTGAGATCAAGTGCTACATAGACCATCCAGAGACAAGAGTGGTACATACTTTAGAAAATTTGCTGCCACATTGCTTCGTCATGTACAGAAACAGTTTGCTAAACTATAAACAGTATGCCAATCATCATGATGATGATGTTTTTTCGTATAACCTACGTCGACTAAGATATCAAATCCTTTGCCATGTGGTTACTAATAAGACTATTCCAGAACTATACTGCTTTACTACATACAGTTTATAGAATGACTATTTTCCGAATATAATGGCAATTCGATTTATTCCAGACACATTCCGTGAATTATTCAATAATTGTTCCATTAAAATGGACTGCTACTTGCATAAAAAGGGAAACAACTAGAAAATGCCGATGTCTGAAAATTCAAAGAGGACATAACAAAATAAATGTTTCATTTCAACTTAGACTTTGATAATGTAGGATACAGAATGAATAACGGTGACTTTCAATTCTAGTCCTATTGCTGGGAAGACAAACATGGACAGTTGAAATACATCGAACTTACATATTGCAGTGAACTTCTTTGTTACTACAGATGAAAATGACTTTACATTGTCGTTAATAATCTACAAATGCGTGAGAACTGTGATCTATGGAACTGTGTTCGAAAATACGTGATTGAAAAAATGAACTTCTTGCAATAATCACTATTGACATTAAATAATTTTTTTTTTTTTTTTTGCGTACGCCCGCTAATACTCGAGGCGAAATCTCAGGTTATTATTTATGTCTAACCTGACATTGATTTTACGTGAGTATCCCTTTATGTCTTGTACAGAGACAGGTGTCCCTCGCCATTCAGGCAAATACTCGCCGATTTCGGAGGTACCCATTGCAGCTGGGTCGGCTCAGGAGCCGCCAATCCCTGGTCGACGACACTCCTTCAAATGTTCTCGCCAGGTCTCGAGTTAATCCAGTCCAAATCCCGGTCGACGAAAAATCCTCAAATGCCGTCGCCCGGGTTTGATCCTGTATCACCCGGTCGCCAGAGCGGTGTTGTAACCACTACGCTAGCGCGGCTCCCATATTAAATAATTAATATAATTAATTACTGGATATAATTTTAATTCATCTAAACCACAAGATGTTACATACATAGTGTAATGAGGTAATTTAAGTGCTCATATATTGCTTAATATATTTTCACATTACAGTGTATTAACATGATCAGTCATCCCATCAGACTACATTCATACACATAATCATAACTATTTTGACATAATGTCGCAGTCACTCATTATGAATTGATTTGTCTGCCTTATATAATCTATTATGTCTTTGATTGCTTGTTATGCATGTCATTGATAAATAGGGAGACTTACATGACTGACACGACATAGGATGTTTGTTGACATTGTGTGCTGTATGAGTGCCTTGACTGACACATATTGACATTTTTGTTCGCACTGCCCTATTATTAATATGGTGACCTCACAGTAGTGTCAAAAGAGATGTCTCTGAAATAGACAATGGGTTTAGTGATCTCATTACTGGATTCCACACCTTGTGTGTCTAATTGTCGATTGTGGAGCACGCATCTAGGTGCTATATCAATGGGGACAGTTGTAGAAGGTTCATGTGTCACCTGGTTACTCCAGTGATTTTATAGATTTGCAATGGAAATAATGAAAATTTCCTTTTCATTATTTTACTGCAGGGGGGAGTAAATGTTATGTCTAAATATCATAACATTGGTTGTATACGATCACTTCCTGGTTTGTTGTTTACAGACGGTTGTCATGAGTTTCCGGAAGTGACGTCTTGACTTCTGCTCAAAGATAGTGGCAGACGTGGGCTTGTTAATCTGGAACACGAACGCGTCTATGCAGAAGATTCCGCTTGTGTCTTTTGACTAGTATGCATGGCGTGTGTCCGTTAGGACTAGATTTCAGAGTATGTCCTTCGTTTGAGGAATATGATTACCACACCTGCAAGATGTATATTACCATCATTGCCTTATGCATGCATTAAATATATAATGCCAGTTTAGTTTAAGCAGAGTGTGTGGAATTCTTGTGCACGTAAGCTGACTGCTCCATTAAACTGAAAGTATCCAAATCAAGGACAGTAGTGACATGTGCTTAGAAAAGCTTCGATGTCGAATCCTATTCAATATGGAATATATGTGAATAAATGTGTGAACTGTAAAAAGCAGTTAGGCCTTATTGACTGAGTACCTGTGGTGCGGGCCAGGGAGTATTGAATGAATGGTCAGGTTTAATATTTCATAACTACTACAATGGAATCTGTGAGGATAACCCTGGAAGGGAACTCAGCAGGCCAAGATTTATAATAAAGAGTGTCCAAGCATTGAGTCTCATGCACTTATAGTACAGGACGTCTGGTGGACTGTTCCTGAGAAACATTAATAAATATAATAATATATTTAAATTATTCCCTGCATCATGTTGAGTCCTGAAGATCTATCTGCTACCTCTCCAGATCCCACAATGAGTAATGGTTATATATTTGTTTGTGTGGCTAATTATCTAGGGGTAAATTAAATTAGTTAAATGTAATAACTATCAAACAGAACATTAACTTATTTACAATAATTAAGTAAGACTGAATGAAAGTATTTACAATTTATTGTTCCTAAACCTGTTTTCTTCTGGTTATGAAAACGTAACTCAGGTTATAAGGTATTTACAAGATGAAATAAATAATATGGAATGTTCTCCATAAAAAGGCAAAAATGTGCTTTTATATGTATATATGTATATATATATATATATATATATATATATATATATATATATATATATATATATATATATATATATATATATATATATATATATATATATATATATATATATATATATATATATATATATATATATATATATAATTAAAGTTCATTCACTAGCTCACAATCTGGGTATCAACGTCCCTGGCTGGTAACATAATAGGATTTGAATATGGTCCTCTGTGAATCATCATGTATAATGTTGCATTCTATAATAAGTCTGTATTATAATAGTTTACTTTGAGTCTTTAATACTTTTATTTTCTTTATTCTGGTTCTTTGTATTATTACTACTGGATCATCTGATCAGTGGACCTATGTGTCCACTTAACTTAATTGTAGTCTGAGACACCTCCAATCCTGGCTGGGTGTGGTAAAATGGGATGTTATAAATATTTATAGGGGACTTAGTGTACTGACTGAGATCAGCTGTAAAGGTATCTGTATCTAATAAGTGTGGTGTATTACAGATGACCTTACTTGCTACCACATATTATACCTCAGTCAGAATTATTCTGGAATATTTTGATGACTACGTTAAATGTCTAGGGTTATGAAAATGATGAAGTGTAAGTCACAACAACAACAGACAGATAAACAATTTAATTTATTCCACAACACTTGACAACACTATGACACTCACACACATATAACACTCTATAAGACTATCTTAAATGAGGTAAGTGTTAAAGTTTAAAAATATATGTATTAAGTTCTTTCAATACTAGAGATCCTGATTCAACTACACAGTGAACCAGGAATCATAATAAAATGTAATTACAAGTATTATGTACACAGTTTATAGATATGATCTTTGTATTGACATATATTATTATTAGTATTCTATGTGTGAGAGTTGTGATGTGGTACTAGGAGGTAATACTGGCTGTTCAAGCTATGTTGTTGATTGTCATCACGACTTCAAGTGTTTGTTTCTGTTGGAACTAGTATTGGAGATGTTCTCAGTTCCTGGCATTAAAACAATTAATTGCCCCTCTTGATTTAATACAATGTCAATTTTAGAGGGGTTACATAATGTTGAGCTCCTCTGGCCACAGAAGCTTATCTTTCGTGATGGCGGCAGGAAAAGACTCCTCTGCTCGATTGCTTCACTGTGTTCTGGAGACACCTCACTGGTTGCTATCTGGACCAAGGAGTATGCTGTCAGCCTCTGGATTCAGCAAAACTCCGACCAGGTGCTGCTTCAATAACCAGGACCACAGTCCCTGAAACAAGAAGGTTGTACCTCCTACTTCAGATCTAATTTATAATCTATTTCTACACTGAACACAATACAGAACAAACACTGAGTTCAGAGCGATAGGCCAACTGCTATCTTCATCTGAAACAATTTGCACCAGTATTCTCCTCCCTAATGGTTACTACGCCTCTGCAATTTCAGCTGTAAGTCCTTCTATACAATAAGATAGGTGTCAGTGTACTATTTGGTAATTCCATGTAGGCCTAGACAGTTAAACTCCTCTCCGACAAGGTTGGTTCAGGTTGGAGCAATATCTAGGCTTGGCCTCATGTTTGCTACTGAACCACACACATATATACAGACACAAATTATCAATTCACATTCAATTTTCATCAAAAAGATATCAAATATTTCAAGCTTACCACAATTCATGGAAATAATAAACAATTACGTTGACTGGCAATGAATATGGCACAAAATCCGACCTGCCGCTGTCTCAGGCTTTTATTTAGAAAAATATAAGCTGAATCTCAACGCACTGTTCCTTTAGTAAGTTTATTTTAAAATGTGGCACTGAACTGACGCTTCTAATTGCCTATATTGGCGGGTCTAACCAATCGTGCCATGTTTACACAAGCGTTTGAAAAAAAGTACCCTTCCTTCCGTCTCCCCTAACAACAAAAAATAGTATTTGTAGTCCGACTAATCGTGTTTAGCCTTACATTTACTTCTATCCAATCAAATAGGATTTTACATGGTGGCCCATTTCCCGTACAATGGTGGTTTCAAAATCTGCCACTGAGCGATTCTGATTTTGGTGTTGTCTGACACCCTCACTATTTTCTTTTGGCTATAATTTGTTAATTCCTAGACTATTTGCGTAACACTTAACATATTCTTTGTCAGCAAGTCCTAAGGAACCCAAATATATAATTTTAATGGAGCCAGGAGGTGGCGTTCAAAATATGCATTTTCTTCTACCTCCCGTTCACTTCGATCGATATGGTGTCTGGGTACTGTCAGGCTTTCAAACGTAAACCAGTATAATGTCATGTTTCCCAATAAGCATTTTTCAGGTTTTTAAACCTAACTCTCGTATGGGTAGTGTTTTTTATCACGGTCTATTTGAAAAAAAGTTAGTGCTTGTGGCCTTACACGCGTGATGGCATTAATTTTGTATCGCGAGACGCGTGTTTAGTGTTGCATGCGTTCCTGCTTTCAGCCCTCCCTTCTCTCTATCCTAAGTTCATCTGTCTTTCCGTTTATGTTAACGTAGTGTAATTAATGTTAGTATTAATTTAGGTCATTACGCGGTGTGCCTATCTCAAGGTTTTCTTAGAAATGCAGTACACGTTCTATTGTGTTGTGGAAACGCGTGTATGCTGCTATAGGCTTTATTATTAACGTGGAAACGTTACAATTTGCAGACGAAGTAGAAAGCAAGAGGGATTTCGAGTAGTCATTGTGACAGCACTGTTCTTTACAATTCTTCTTTCCTTTTATTGAATTTATTTGTTAGGCTTTACATTTACCTTTTAATTTATATATGTGGATTTAGAATGTTTCAGACACTGGGTTTGCACAGAAAATGAACTCCAGGCTTTGATATGTAGCTTTCGTTCCAGTTTTAGGAGGAACAGTTCACCACCATGATTCCTCTCAAGTGGATGTCTCATGAACTTGCAATATTACCAGGACAAAACCTGGAATGAAAAAGACATTCGCAAAACCTGTAGGGTCCAGTAGTTTTTCCCTACATACAGACAACATCACGTACAAACATTAAATCAGTCACAGGACAGTTACCTCAATACATCACAGCCAGTTCAATTTGATTACTTATTTCCTTAATACATTGTATTGTTAGATCCATTCGTCCATGATTTTCTTCCATACCACATTTAGGTTAAGCACAACATCGTAAGTAACATATTGATTACATCATGGTAATATATCCTGTCATCCTATCTTATGTTCTTGAACAGTGTGTCGTTCCAATAGGAAATATTCATTCAAATACCCTAATAAACTTACAGTCGCACTTGTGCCATAATTTTTCAAATACCCTACACTGTTTCCATTTCTGGTCTGTCTTCTTTAAAACTACACACGTTGGTAAGAAACTCCGTTACACATTTGGCCTATTTTTTTCCGTCTAACACATCAACGAACACATAAGTGGATAAATACAGGCAAACAACATGAATATATACAAATATTTATATATATATCGCTTACCCTCAGGTAACACATAAGCTGATACAGGCTTTTAATGGTTCTCTGAGTCTGCTTCAGATACAGGCGGCAAAAATATTTGACAGGCTTTATTTGCGCTCTTCCTCGTATCGCCTGTTTCAAAAATGTTAGTGGCAAGACTCCGCCCAAGTTCACGGCCTTATATAACGCCGTGCTAGACCAATCGAGACACAGTCAAACTGGCGTTAAGAATTTTCCCTCTGCTCGTTTTTCAGCCCTACCGTATAATGTGCCTAAGTTTAAATATTTATTATTTTGCTTATTTTTGGGCCGATTTCAATTATTAAAAGCTCTAATAAAACTAGGAATTGATCTCTATCGTTCTAGCTAATAATAATTTAGTTAGCTGAGTGCATTTAGATCTGTGCATGCTTTAACTAACTAAATTGGGGATTACCCTGAAGTAAAATTATCACTAAAACTAATTTTTCTCGTACAATAAAATATTATTATGAGGAAGTCTTTACACTAAGCTCTTAAGTAATATCCCCGCTGTAATTTGAGCTATTCCTTTCTGTTTACCTATCTTTAGTTTTTTAAGAAATAAAATATCTTCGTTCTGTCAAATACACAAAATAGGCCCCTCTATCAAGCATAAAAAGGTGTCCTATACATAAGATAAAAAGGAGCGATTCTATTGGTTGTTATAATTGTACTGTTTATCTTCGATATTTTTGAGCAGTAAATTTGACGTGTCGTAATACAGACCAAAATACGTGTCACAGGGTTATCCCGAAGGGTAAACAAAGAGAGTTATCTGTGTGGTGCCGGCTTTGTCAATGGCTGAGATTTGCCTGGCAACCGGTTGAGAATAGGCAGCAGGAGTGGAGAAGGTGAATTTAAGACTGTTATAAGTTCCCAGCAGGTAGTCCTAGTGATTCGGAATCTCGTGACACTGTCACTCCTACCACTCTATTCCCCCTCTCTATCTTATAATGTTAACGAGCCCCCACCTCCCCTATTACACTGAGTGAAAGAAGAGGAAAAAAATGAAGAAATGTATGTCTCTTTCGCACACTTTCTTTCCTTCTCTATATAGGTAATTAACGTGTGTTGGTAATGCAGACACAACTACAACATTTATTGAATTACTGAAATATAACAACATTCAATTACACTTTTACAAATGCAACTAGGAATGACATTAACTATCCCTGTGAAGAAAGATATTAGTTAATGCAAACTACACAAATGAATCTTAAGACTATACTCGTCGATGATGATGATGGATGTAAGTGAGTCCTAAATACTAACAAAAGGATATCTTGTTTCGGGTCTCTGACTGACTGTCGATAAAACTCTGGGTAGTTGTATACACTGGACAAGTCTTTGTCGGCATTCAATAATATTGGACGGTCCACTTTATTTCGTCAGTTGTCGATGGAGTGCTCTTTTTATTCTTCACAAAGTGAGTGTAGACGTTGCCACGAGCAGCTGGGGTGGCGTGTTCATAGGTTATGTGGACCGCAACGTTTTTCTGTATAGACTTCGTCGGGTGTGCAGATGTCCCTTTGTGGTGAAGATAGTTTTCTCAGGTGGTGATGATGGGGAAATATGGTATATGGTTGTATTTGTTTGCGCATCGGTTTTACGGGGAGAATCTGTCCATTACTGCAGGTAATTTAGGATCTCGATAAATTTTGTAGGCACTGGGTTTACAAGATCGTCCGTCTGCTCTTGCCATTTCTGACCAAGATTTCTCAAAGGCACTAGTTGTAAAAATCGTCCGTTTGCTCCTGCAACTTCTGATCATTAAATTCACGTGAACAGCTCTTAGTAATGCAGCAATCCTTCTGGGTATTTTCTGCGTACTTTTCTGTGTCTGAGTCGATGATAGAAAGCTCCTTCACCGCCTGGCAAATTCCTTTCTAACCCCCGTGGAGTATTGGTAGGTTTGGTGCCGTTAATTATCTGTGAGATGCGTGTCATCGCAGTATCTCTGGTCGGCCCTACTCTTTTAGCTTGTCCCGTAATTAACGCCAACAAAGTAGTAGACGAAGGCTGAGTTATCTCAAATGGTCCCTGTCTCTACCACTTGGTGTCCATATAAAGAATTCACTGACACACGTCCTGAAATCTAGACCCCAAGTATGTTGGCGGAATGCTCGCTCTTGCAATACTGAGCGATCAATTTAGTTGGGTTATATAGTGTTCCCATGGTCCCTGGCTGTTTCTCGTTCTCTTCTGATATCATGGGAAGTTTAGTTCGTCTACTTTAGTCAGACAACCAGTCCCTATTACTGTGTAAAGTTTTTGCAATGTTTTGATATGGTCGCTTTCTTGTTTTTCATCCCCCAGACAATCTGTCTGTGTTCGTCTTTTGGGTGTCTGGGCCGTGTTTAATAGTCTTTCTCTAATGCGGTATTCTTTACTCCTTTATGTGGATCTACGCTCGGACTCTGTGTCGCCGTTAATCCCAATATTGTTCCGTGAAGTCCTGTGAGATCTGACTGAACACAGTACTCATTGTAAAATTACCTGGCCTTCTGTTGCCGACTGCACATTATGTTCGATTGCTAGCCAAAATAATCCATGGGTATTCCTGCCTTTGTGTAAACACAACCGAGACTAAGTGTCGATTACTCCTAATTGTACCTCGATAGTCTGTTTACCTAATGTCTCCTTGTTGTGAAAACATTCCATGCGACATTTGTGGCTTTCTACAGGGATTACGCAGAGCGCTTTCTATTGTTATGTAAACATTCCCTGTACAACTGGTCGATTTCCCACGACCGATGAAGACGATGTATGGTATGAACAATGGGTATAGAAAGTCGAAATAGAAACTCATTCGCTCCGCGTGACATAGCTCCCCCCTAGTTCGAGCATGGGAGGACTATTGCGAATTATGGGATATTTCACTTTCCCTATTGCCACCTATTGGTATCTTCTCACTATCTCCTTCCTCCTCCTCTTCCTGGTTCACCCCCTCGTTCTCCTCACCTTCTTCCTTATTTATTTCGTCTGAGGTGGAGGTCGGGTGGCGGCTTAGGAAGTCCGCTCCCACGTTTTCTTTCCCTGGGATATAATCGATGTGAAAGGTGTAAGGCTGTAAGACCAGCGACCACCTCATAAGTCTGGAGTTTAAGTTTTTCGAGGCAGCCAAAAAACTTTAAAGGTTAGTGGTCGCATTGTAGGTTGAATTTCTTGCCATATAAGTAGGGTTGAAATTTCCTCACGGCCCATACTAACGCCAGGCACTCTTTCTCAATTGTCGAGTAATTTTTCTCCGCTTTATTCAGTTTTCTGCCGGCGTAGGCGATTGGGAAGCGTGAGGCGTCCGTTTCGCTGTGCGTTTGTAGTAGCGTCGCTCCTAGACCGACATTACTCGCATCCGTTATCAGGGTAAACTCCTTCATAGTGTCTGGTAACTGTAAGATTGTTTTCGCCGTGAGTTTTTCCTTTAACAGGGTGTAGTCCTGCTCACATTCAGCATTCCATCTTACTTTATCTGGGTTCCCCTTCTTCGTTAGTTCTGTCAATGGTGTGCAAATGCTGTTAAAATCTTTGATGTATTTTTGATAGAACCCACAAAGAGATACAAAAGATCTTACGTCCTTTTTCGTGGACGGTCTGGGTGCCCTTTTCATTTTCTCTATGTTCTTGTCTTCAGGTACCATTGTTCCCTGCCCTATAGTATGTCCCAAAAAATACAGTTCTGAATATGCTAACTGGCATTTAGTTGGCCGCGCAGTTAAGCCGGCTTCCTTCAGTCTCCCCAACAGCTGGGCTAGGGCCTGTCCATGTTCCTCAAATGTTTCCGTGGCAATCAAAATATCATCCATGAAATTCCGTATTGCGTCATTCCCCAGAGGATCTAGTAGTTTCCTCATCAATTTAGTAAAAATTCCCGGGGCATTGCTCAACCCAAAAGGTAAAACGTTGAATTCGAAATGGCCTTCTGGCGTGCTGAAGGTCAAGAGTGGTCTGACGCCGACCTTAACTGGGATCTGGTAAAACCCTTTGCTGAGGTCTATCTTGGAAAAGTAGCATGCCCGGCTCAGCTTTGCAAACAACTGATTAGTATCGGGTAGGGGTTCTGGGTTAAATTGCGTAACCGCGTTTAGTCTCCGATAATCAATACACAAGCGATGTTCACCACTATGTTTCCTCAATAAAACCACACTGGCATTGTATGGGGATTCTGACCTGGAGATAATTCTTTCTTTCAACAAATAGTCGATCTCTTGTTTCAATGCAGTGGCCTTCGCGTATGGTAAGGGATAATTCTTCGCCCGGATTGGGTTGTGATCCGTCAGGCTCATGTCAAACTCGACCAATGATGTTCGGCCTGGTTTATCAGTGAGGGTTTCCTGGTGGAGAGCCAAAAGCTGTCGGATCTGCTCCTGTTGACGTTCTGCGAGGGAGGGATTGATCTGAGCATCTGAGTATGACTCTCTCGGCTCGATAGGGTATTCCACTGACGACTGGGGTTCGTTCGGCATTTGGGTGGCTACTGCTAGCGCCATTCTTTCTTCTTCCGTCCTTAGCCAAAGACCGACCAAGCAGTCAGTGGCCATTACGCCTTGCGGCGTCTTAGGGCAACAAGAAATTATCCGTTGTTCCGTTACGCCTAAAGGCGTTTATTGGTACAACAGAATATTAATTGTTGTTTCCGTAATCATTGTGACAAGCAAGCGGTTGATCAATCCGCTGTGCCCCGAACTTGCCCTCGCGTGTACTGCCGCTATAAAACCACTTCGCTACCGAGACGTCTGTCCAGCCAAAATCTATTCGGGACCGAAGGTCCGCGAAAAAGAGCAATCTGGTACAGACACAGCACCCATTTGCTGCTTCCACTGCGCTGGGAGGTCCCGGCAACCGGGACCACACACGGCCCTGAGAGGATAAAAATCGCCTGAAGGGACCTCTGACTTTTGTTCTTGATTAATGAAAACATTCTTGACAAATGCTTTCGCAGTAGCTCGTCTTGCGGCGATCCAAGAATTTCACCTCTAACGCCGCAATACGAATGCCCCCGTTTGTCCCTGTTAATCATTACCTCCAGTTCCGAAAACCAACAAAATAGAACCGAGGTCCTATTCCATTATTCCATGCACCATTATTCAGGCAGCCGAGGCCTGCTTTGAACATTCTAATTTTTTCAAAGTAAACGCGCCGGCCACCCGGGACGCTCAGCGAAGAGCACCCGCGGTAGAGAGCCGGCAGACGGTAGGGCAGGAGACAACGGGCAGTGAACCGGTAGCGCCATTAGGTGCGCAGATTCGCTAGGGGGCCTTTCCAAGTATTTCTTCAGTAAATTGATGTGATACAATTTCTGCTTTTTCTCCACTTGTATCTTGTAATTGGTTCGAGAGACCTTCTCGACCACTGTGTATGGCCCTTGCCATCCAATCTGTAATTTGTTCTGTGAACTGGGAAGTAGGAGCAATACCTTCTCGCCCACTACCAGTTCCCGATCCTTAGCGCTCTTGTTATATTGCCGGGCGTGCTTCCTCCTGGCTTCTTTCAGGTTTGTGGTCGCCAATTCCCATCCCGTTTTCAGTCGATGCTTGAGCTCTGTAACGTACTGGAACGTTGTGGTGACCGTTTCATCTGCTTCCTTGTCCGTCCAAGTCCCCAGTAAAGCTTCTAATGGCCCTTTTATTGGCCTACCAAATAGTAGGGTGGCTGGGGGAAATCCGGTAGACGAGTGCGGTACCTCTCTGTATGCGAACAGTGCAGCTGGTAAGTACGTGTCCCACGTCTCCGGTTTTTCCTGCGCCAATTTTCGGATCATATTGATGAGGGTCCCGTTAAATCTTTCTAAACTGCCGTTGGACTGTGGGTAATATGGTGATGAAAATACGTGTTTGGTTCTGAATATCTTGAGCACCTCCTCCGTCAACTTTCCCCGGAATTGTGACCCGTTGTCCGTGAGGATTTGGTTAGGAAATCCCACTCGAGTGAAGATTTGCAGCAGGGACTCTGCTACATGTACTGAGTCACAAACGGGTAGGGCTATAGCTTCCCCCCTACATGGAGCATAAATTCACTAAGGTAAGAATGTGTGTATTCCGCTTCTTCGTTCTCAGCAGTGGTCCAATTATGTCGACCCAACTCTCTCAAATGGGACCCTAAAAATTGGCATCTCACCCAGGAGTGCCGGTGCTGTCCAATGTTTAAGCGCCACGCGTTGACATTCGGGGCATGACCGCACAAATCGATCAATGTCGCCTGTGATGCCTTTCTTCTTCTTCCATCCTTAGCCACCGACCGTCAAAGCAGTCAGTGGCCATTACGCCTAGTGGCGTCTTAGGGCAACAACAGATAGGTTTTCTTTGCCATTGTTTCCCATCACGCCTAATGGCGTCTTTAGGGCAATGGCAAATCAATCCATTTGCTGTTGTTTCCGTAATCGAAGTGACTGGCAAACGGGTGATCAGCCCGTTGTGCCTGTGATGCCTGGCCAGTGGTAATGGCTGGATATCCTTTGGGCTGTGGCTCCAATCCCCATGTGGCCGCTAAACGTAATCGAATGTCCCATCTCTAATATTTGGGTTCGGTATGGAGTGGGAACTACCAGCTGAGTATGTTCCTGTCCGTGCTTCCCTTCTTTCCGGAACAGTAGGCCTTGCTTGCAATAAAAGTCTCCTGGTTTTGGTGGGCTATTTCCTTTCAGTACCTTCCGAAAGCAAGGTTCTAACGATTTGTCAACCCTTTGAGCTTGCTTCAGTTCTTCTGGGAGTGGATTAGGCGTGTTCTGCGCACTCTCCTCTTTCTTTGCTTGGCCTCGTGTCTGCACTGCTGCTACAACTTTCGGCTTAGGAGGATTCTCTAAGAATACATATTTGCAGCCAAGAATGACATCATAAATGGGATCTTCGAGGACGGCCGATCGTATTTCTCCCGATACAAATCTTGATTCTATCTGAATTCGCGCGATGGGCACCGTTAAAGGAGGGTTGCTTTTGACTGGCTTCTGGATCTCTATCGTTTCCTCGGTCAAGTGTTCTGGCTTGACCAGCCTCGCGCTGATGACCGAATCAAACTTCAGCACGTATCATATAAACAGTTCACT
Source organism: Oreohelix idahoensis (assembly GCA_024509875.1). Classification (NCBI taxonomy): domain Eukaryota; kingdom Metazoa; phylum Mollusca; class Gastropoda; order Stylommatophora; family Oreohelicidae; genus Oreohelix; species Oreohelix idahoensis. The sequence continues at coordinate 45,904 of JAMPIV010010134.1, read as the reverse complement.
CTTTCTCCTTTTACGACCACTTCGTCTACCACGCCGAATGTGATTTTTCCCCCTATTCTTTCTGGGACTCTTTGTCCTTCATTGTTCGGGTTTCTATACACGCCGCGCGATGGGGAGGAGGGTGGTTTCTGCATTCGCTGGTGTAGTGATTTTTCATCTGACAATATCGGCACCATTTATTTCGTGGCCTCTGGTTCTGAGGAAAGGAGTTGTTTTGAGTTTCCTGTCTATGGGGATTACGAAGTGAGTTGTCTTTCTTCCCCTGATACCGGTCAACTGGTCCCTTCTCTACTTTATTAAGGAACTCCTTTTCTTTAAGTCTTGGTTGGAAATCTGGATGTTTCTTGCGGGTGCCTTGTGTTTCCTTCAAAGCACTCTGGAACCGTTCTGCCAAAACCAGAATGTTTTCTAGTTTCTCTGCACCATTTTCTATTAGGAACTTTCTCATCTCTGGGGACATCAAATCTTTGATCTGTTCGATCATGACCAATTCTTTGAGTCCTCGAAGGTTTGGGTAAATTCTCCTAGTTTCATCCATTTGAGCAGATACCCTTCTAACCTTGCAGCAAATTGCATGTACGTTTCGCTATTTTCGCGCTAAGTCTTTCGGAACTTGTGTTGGAAGGCGCTTGCTTGCAGTTCAAAGCGTACCAAGAGGGCTTTTTTCAAAGTTTCATAATCATCTTGTACGCCCTCAGGTAATCTGCTAAAGACGTCATATGCTATACCTCGGAGTCCTTGTGACACTTTGGTATTCCAGAGGTTCTCCCGTAGGCCATAGCTCCTAGCAGTCCGTTCAAACCGGTCTAGAAAGTCGGCTATATTGTCATTTCGTTCCGAGAATATTTCCAGCGGAAATTTCATGGCCTGATTATAATGTTGGTGCGAAGACGCTGTATAGTCTGACCTGGGCGAAGCCCCATGCCCTTCATCGGCGTGCGACTGGGCTCTATGCTCCAACTCTAGTTGTCTCATCCGTATTTCATGCGCTCTCTCTCTCTCTTCCTTATTTCTCCTTTCCTCGGCCTCTCTCTTCCTTTTTCCTCATGTCCTCGGCCTCTCTCTCTTCCTTTCTCTCCTCTTTCTCCGCTGCTAATTTCAATCTTGTTTGCTCTACTTCAGCCGCCAGTCGATCTTTTCTCTCTTGCGCTGCTATTCTTTGTGCGCAGTTAATATTTTTTACACATATTCCATAAGTTCTCCTTTTTCTAGTTTTAAACTAGTTGCTTCCTGGATAAGGCAGCGCGAATTTGTGTCAAGTTGGCCATGATCCAGCTAGATTTCAATCTGCCTATCCAGAAACAATAACAAAATGTTTCGTCTCAGTGGCTTAGCCGCTATTGTTCACTTGTGAACAAAAGGACTATACAATGTCGGTTCGCTCGTCCGACCTCAACAATGTTTATTGTTAGAGACCCACGTGGTACTACACGTATAATGATGACAACAAATCAATATTGGTAACTAGATGCAGTACTTAAGTGTATATAAAGTAATATGGTATAATATTCTAACATATGTCAATGTCTTATTTAATATAATATGAATATCTAATCTAATTTAATATGAATATCAAGTTATCTAATATTCTAATCTGTATTCTTTCCCTCTACCTAAGTAGAATAAGGAACAGTATAGAAGACAGTGAATAGGTTTATACAAAATTTGCAAAAAAGAATTATTTCATGTTTTAGTCTAGGGCAAGTCCCAAGGTATATTCCGGACTGCAACCTCCACTTATGTCACAGGGTTATCCCGAAGGGTAACCAAAGAGAGTTATCTGTGTGGTGCCGGCTTTGTCAATGGTGTGACCGTCTCGTCCCCTCTCAGTGTTTCCTTAGAAGAACTGGGTACGGCATCATATATAGGTTTATTGTGTGATCGTGGGGAGGTGATTAGTATAATGTAGATGTTTGTTATATCATCCAAGTCAGGAATACTGGTATACTGCCAGAGGTCTTTATTCTTGTTGATATCTGTAACCTAGTCCGTTCCAAACTTCCTCTGTGTTGTTATATGTGGCGTGACAATTATTTGCATGTGTTTCTTCATATATCTTTACTGTAAGACTTCATCAACGAGAGATAATAGGGCAAACTCTCCAGATTCAAAACGATCAATTTATTTAGGTAATTCTACCAATGCATAGTAAACAAAGTCAAATGTATACATTTGATTACCTTCTCCTTGCTATATCTAATTGTGCGTGCAAACATAAAAATGCCTTTTCCATAACAATATTCACAATGTCATCTTTCATATTAACATTCACAAATCTCCAATCATCCTGAATGAATGATTAAGTTATTCAGTTGACTCCTGGGGTTGTAAATCTGATACTATGAATCGCCCGGCACGTGAAAGTACTGCGACCTTGTCACTAGTGCGGTGAGCCTTCATTTATCGTGATTGCGTGTTGTGAGCGGGCCAAAATAATAACACCGTGTTTTGAGCTCTGAATCTTATGGCCTTTTATAACTTCTGTACATCTCTGCACTATTAAATAAGTCACTTGAAGTTCTACATACAGCAACAGAATTTCCCATACATTTAAGTAATACTATCTTTATCGAGTCGATGTCTTGAAAACTTCAAGATCTACGGTTATACGTCTGTACACACCGGCATTTTGAGATCAACTGCCTTATCACCCCGAAGTTTGCCTTCCCCTTAAAATAGTGCGGCTTTTCCAGCCTTTTGGTGGGGCGGCTTAATATTACCCTATTTAATTTATAGATCTCCCGAGGGAAGTATTTCGGCTATTCCGATTTTCTTAATTCTAGATTCAATCTGATACTCGCCTATCTTAAATCTATTTCCATAAAACCTTTTGACTATTCTTCCTAACAATTAGCACGAATTATGCTATAGTCATAGTAGTAGGTCGCCCGGTGACACAGATCCCGGGGTTATACAAATGTATCCTGTATGGAGACATTTGCGTTCTATCAAAAATATAAATCCAAATCCCTAAAATTCCCTGTTGAGAAAATGAAAAAGAAAAAAAAATTAAATATCGTAAATCGGGGGCTCTCATGCGTAGAGATAAAAAATATTCGTAAATCGAGGGACCATAAGTATACTCGTCTAAGTACATGCTATCATCCAAAAGATTTATGTGTTATCACCGGCCAGTAGAGGCTCCTATACAATGTTTCATAACAAACACCAAAAAAAAATATAACTGTGGTGAGTTAACAACAATGTTACTAACCATTTCATGACAAGGTCCACAAACAATTAAAATCTCACAAGTCATCATAATATGATCCGTTTAAACGTTTTCCTATCCGTGGCATCTCAGTGGCAATACAATAAACCAAACTCAAACTTAATAGGGTTCAATGAACTTCAAACATTTTGTCAAGTTATTATACATAATTACAGTGCGACATCTCTTCTGTCACTGAGGTCAGTGATTTTTCAGAAGACATTTGATGTCTTGAAAACATCTATTGCCAATGACAGCTCATTGTCCGGCATAAAGACGTACTGAGTAATCTCATCTTTTGTAATATTCAAATTTAACTTTTACAAAAAAAAATTGTAGCTATCAGTCAGCAATGTGACCCTATTCTACCGTAACAAGTAAGTGAGAATGTATGTGGAGAGGAATGTCGTCAGTGAATTGTGCGCGACTGAAAAGTCTTGGATGCACCTGCACTGTCATTTCTTTTTGTCAAAAAAAAAAATAAAATGTATGACTGAACACCGTTTTCTTCTCTAGAAAATGTTCAATTGTGAAGCAAAAAAAAAATATGAACAAGGTTTTCTTCTCAACTTTTACCAAACAATTGCATGATTGATGGATAAACAATAACAGTTAAAACTGTAGTGACTAATCATTGGAAGGGATATCCAATAATGTATGTGCCTGTCAGTATAAATGTATGTTAACTTTAACGTACACATGGGGACGTTCTCAGTAACACTTTCTCTGGGTGATATCACGAGGATTCATTTGGTTTTTACCATCAGCAGTAGTGTTAACAGGACTCTGTTCTAAACCAAATATTCGTATATAACTTCGTACTTAATATAAGCAGACCACTCAGTATAGTGATAATAATTAATGCTAATAAATGTTGCCTAACCAGGCAATCTCGTTTATCTTATCATCGTGGCTAAGTTCTTGTGCATAACATTTTATGTTCTTATCATCATTTTCAAACAATACATCGATAAAATTCGTTAAGTGTATCATCACTGATCTGATGTCATTTATTCTAATCCAATTCGATGCAATAGCGTTTTTTGTGTGCTATTCACACTAGTTAGGCTTTATTGCCAATGACATGCTCTCTCCTCTCCTGCTCTGCAGCTAAGTCTGGTATGGCATGTTGTAAGTTGGTTTCCTTGCTTCTGTTGTAAGTTGCCATAATTAGAGTCAGTAGCAGTACTAAAAAAAAATGTACTCCAGTGCATTTCCTATAAAAGGAAGTATGGATCGCCTAGTGCGATTTTCTTGTCTAATTTTCTGAAATCTTCTCATAAGATCTGTAAGCATTATCCTAAGCATGTGCACTTCAAATTGGTATCAATGAATAAAACAGTGTAAATAATATAATGAAAGTACCTAATATCACACATATGTCTTGTTATACAATGTTTGTCTGTGTTCCTGAAGAACTAAAAAGTCACTGATCATTACATAACTTGCTGTTACCGATCATAAGTTTTACTGGTGTGGCACTGACATCTGTCATTGCCTATACTATCATGGGCAGTAGTATGGTGATGAAAAGGGGCTGACATCTCTCGCTGCGAATACTACCATGGGCAATAGTATGGTGATGAAAAGGGGCTGACATCTCTCGCTGCGAATACTACCATGGGCAGTAGTATGGTGATGAAAAGGGGCTGACATCTCTCGCTGCGAATACTACCATGGGCAGTAGTATGGTGATGAAAAGGGGCTGACATCTCTCGCTGACATCTCTTGAGAAAAAGAAAATAAAGATGTAAAATATCAATTCGGCCTAAAATAAGGCTGGTGAGTACTGATGTAGTGGGGTGGTAAAACCAGTACTAAAATCGCTCTCTACAGAAGCTTGGCGAGTTCTAACAGTGCTATCTCACGTTTGGATAGGCGACTGTCATACGTTGGCGTGGGCGTTGAAAGCGTTGTGTTTATCGTCGCTCGACATGAAGTTGGTAACGATGGTGTGGGAGGTAAGTGTTGAAGACTTGATTTGCTTATCTGTGTAGGGCGACGTTTGCGAAGTATTTTATTTCTGATATGCTCTTGTGATGGTCGTATATATTTCGCACTGGGTATGGAATCGTCAGAAGAAGTCACGTATGGCCGTTTGGTGGTTGCCCTAGTGCTAGTGAAAAGTTCATTTGTCGTGGTGTCCTGGTTATCAAGTGGGCTAAGTGTATCGATGTCAGATTCTGCTCTTATCGGTGGTCGAGAAGCATTATCTATGATCTCAGTAAGGGTGTGCGTGGATAATTCAGCATCTGTATTTTGAGACTGCGTGGTATGTTGTTCCTCATCTGAAGTAATAGGGCTTGATCTATTCTCTGATCTCGCATTCGTTGAAGAGGAATGTCGTCGTCACTGCTCCACTCATCGTTTGACTGATATGAGCTTGTAGTTGGCACCTCTGATCTATAATATGTTTGATGTGTTATCACCTGCTGTGGGGTTTCATCCTCATGCAAATCTAAAATGGGTTTGTTAGATTCTTCGTTCTGTAATCTTGCATCTCTGTATTGAAGTCTTTCTCTTAATTCTGCAAGTGGGATGTCGTTTTCGCTGTCTGAATTATCTCTGAACTGACGCAGTCGGTTCATGGCATCATTCGACTGAGTGTGGGTTATAACTGGTTGTTCATCGTTAATTTCAAATTCACCATGGGCAGTGTTAGATAATGAGCTGGACGGTTGATAGTGGAGAGTTGCTGTTCTCGTCGGTCTATCTGTGGCGAGATTTGTCCTTATTATGGGGCGATGATTATCTCTCTTTAACTGTGTAACGTGCGCTTTTGTGGTTAAATTTTTCTCCTCGTTCCACAAAATATAGTTGGTTGGGGTGGTCTTCTCAAGTATCTTGTAACCGTCTTTCCAACGTGTGTCGAACTTTGAGTTCCGTACATGTTTTTTGTAATATACTGGTTCTCCAACATGAAATTCTTCCAGGATAGCATTTTTGTCGTGTGCTCGTTGCATTTTCTTAAAAGCTTTCGTAGCATTGCGGTGTGCAATTTGATGTGCTTTGAACTTTTCTCGGATAATAATTTCGATGGGGTCTTCGCCTGAGTATTTTCGTTGTGGCTGTAATAAATTGTCAAGCGGAAATATCGGTTCCCTGCCGTAGAGCATATAAAATGGGGAAAGTCCGGTTGTAACATTAATATTAACCCGTATCGCTTCTAGTGCTTGGTTGAGGTATACATCCCAGTACTGTGTGTTGTCCTGTATATACTTCGCTAGGACGTCATGCATGGTTGAATGCACTCGCTCGTTTCAGCCATTTGAATTTGGTCTATAGAAACTAGTGGTGGTGTGTTTTATGTGGAATTTCCTTAAAAGGGTTCCCGACAAATTGTTTTCCATTATCGGAAATAATTCTTTTTGGGCATCCGTGTCTTGGGATGAACTCTTGCAAGAAAATGTCAGTAACCGTGGAAGATGTTATATCTTTAAGTGGGTATGATTCCGGCCAAACGGAATATTGATCTACCAAATGAAGAATGTATCGGTTGCCTGAATGGGTCAGAGGGTATGGTCCTGAGATATCAATGGAGATCGTTTCCATTGGAAAATGAGATGGTGACATCTCTTGTAATGGTGCTTTGTCGGGTCTCATGTTCCTGGCTTTACAAATTTTGCAAGATGCTACGTATTCCACTATGTCTCTGTACATAGAGGACCAAAAATATCTCTTCTTAATAACATCTGTGGTTTTATCGCGTCCCATATGTCCGTTCTCGTCATGAAACTGGGACAAAATTATTCCAACTAAGTGCTGGGGTACACACTTTTGTAAACGTCCTTCTTGTTTTTCATCTATGCGATATAGTACCTCATCAAATGGCAGGATAGTGAAGTCTTTCACTTTGTTGGGGTGATCTTTCACTTGTTTAATTATCTTGATTATTTCAGCATCTTTATTTTGCTCTGTGTGGAAGTCAAAACCTTCTGCATTCTCTAGATTTGAGTCGTATGTATCTGTCATACGATTATCAGAACTGTCATGTTGCTGGTTGGAGTTAATTATATTTATTTCCTTCGTGTTTTCATCTATTTCAGTGGAAGTTTCAAAAACCTTTTTTGAAATGGTTTGTTGTAGTGCGTCCTCTGGATATGGGACTCTTGAAAGTAGATCTGCACAGGTGTTAGACCTTCCTGCAATGTGCTCTATCGTCGTTTTGTATGACTGTAAATTCATAGACCATACTTGAAGCTTCTTTGATTGCTCCTGCGTTTTTGTGAGCCAATTTAGCAACGGCTGATGATCTGTTCTGATAATCAGCTTTGTTCCTCGCACATAAAAGTCCAACTTTTGTATGGAATAATGGATTGCATAGGCTTCTCGTTCAGTAGGTGTCCAGCGTTTCTGAGTTTTGCTGAGTGCATGGGATATAAATGCTATGGGTCTTTCATTTGGGATGTTAGGAAGGATTGGTTGTTCGTCATCTATGGTGGGTTGTACCAGACAAGCTCCGATAGCTGTGTCGGATGCGTCCGTGTATAAAATCATGGGACGGGAGATGTCTGGGTGGGCCAGTAATGGTATGGTTGTGAGTGCTGACTTAAGTACTCAAAGGATCTTTGACAGTCATCTGACCATTTAAAACGAGCATATTTCTTCGTTAAGGCGATAAGGGGCTCAGCTATTTTGGAAAAATTGATGATACTTCGTCTATAGTATCCACAACAGCCTAAGAAACCTCTTATTTGTCGTACGGTTCTGGGGCTTGGCATCTCTCGTATAGCTTTTACCTTGTCCTCGTCGGGTCTGATGCCTATTTCATTGATAACATAGCCGAGGTACTTCGTCTCTGTCTGTAAGAAGTTACATTTACTTAGTTTTAGTTTGATCCTGTGTTGTCTCAATCGGTCAAACACCTTCTCTACATGCTGTAAATGTTCTTCAATCGATCCGCCAGTGTGGATGAGTATATCATCTATATAAGCTAGTGCGTACTTTTGCATATCCTTCAGCACCTCGTCCATCAAAGACATGTACGTGGCGGGGCTACCCTTCAGGACGAATGGCATCACACGCCAAGCAAAACTTCCCACGTGCGTGCAAAACGTGGATTTCTGTTTGGCCTCTGGTGACATGGGAATGCACCAGAAACCGGAACGAGCGTCCAACGTGGTGAAGTATTTGGAATTACCCAACGTTGCCAGTATGTCGTCGATTCTTGGCAAAGGGTATGAAATTACTTTAGTGATTCGATTTAAAGCACGGTAATCACAACAAAAACGTGATGATCCATCCTTCTTGGCTACTATTACGATCGGTGAGGACCACTGGGATCTTGATCTCTCTATTATCCCTGCAGCTAACATCTCGGTAATAGATTTCTCCACAATTTCCCTGTTTTTTAGCGGGATATGGTTTTAAATGTATAGGTTCCTCAGTTGTTGTAGGGATTTCCATTTGTACTGTAGTTGTTCTGTCAAGTTCCATATCATTGAGAGCGAAAACATCTTGATATTTGGTAATGAATTTCGTCAGTCTTGATTTGTGTTGCTCTGTGGTGTTTAATGTTTCGAGCAATTGTGACAGTCTGTGTGACTTGTTCGTTTGTTCTTCTGGCTTGTGTGGGGGTGGCTGATCAATTGGTGCACTCTGTCTTCCATTACGGCTATCAATCCATCCGGTTGTTTGGCAAGACATCAAAGGGATTATTCGTCGGGTTGGGTGATGGTAAGAGTCTCTCTTCTGTGGATTGAATTGACGTCTATTTCCATCAATATAGTTACTGTTTTCCTGAGTTGGGAATGAAACAGCTCGATCGTTCTGTGATCTACGTTGATTCGAGGTATATAGGGTTTTGCGCGGGTTGTTTATTCTACGTCTTTGCAATCTGGGTTGATCTTGTATAACAACATTTACCGTTTTCCTCATGGGGTTATGTCTTTCCTCAGGAGATAGTGTATTCTGATAGGCCTTTCTAATGATCTCTTGATCGACACTATCTGGGTATTGGAACTAATAATCTGTTTCATGTTGTCTTTGCGCTCGATATTTCCGGGTGTTATGATAGTATTGTGTGCCATCGGTGTATACCATTTCTTTTCTCGGTACTTCCAAATATCCTCCGGGCAATTGTCTGGCTTGTGTTGAACTCTCCGTTGCTTTCCTTCGGGGTACTATGGTGTATTGTGGGGTCTGACGAAGGGGCGGGGACTGATGGATATAATTCTCCGAAGTGATATATTGCTTATGACACCTCCTATCTCGATCAGTCTTATAGGCATCTCGTATTGCGGATGATTGTACCTGTGCTATAATAGCACCTCTAGCAATGGTTGTTGTTTTACCAGATGTGTTGAGTATCATAACTGGGAAGTCTCTGTTGGATGTGACTTCTGCTATTCCTTCTGTAACAAACAGCATTGGATCTTCATTTATGTCTTCTCCCGGTATGGGTTCCACGTAAATAGTTTGTCCAGGTTTTATATATTGTGACGCTTTGATCCTACCCTTGGCTATGATTAATGAATTTGGCTCGAGGGTGACCGGGGCTGTTAAACGAATCAACGAAGCAATGTGAATGTCGTCTTGGAGTTGTACAAACTCTTCATTTATTCTTATTTTCCGTAAATCAAAATATATCCGGACTTGGTGTATTGACAGAAAATCTCTTCCCAGGATAAAATTTCTACTCATGCCTCTAGTAATGACGAATGCATGTGTGATCGTCTGTCTGCCAATCCCAAACGTGACATGGGCAATGCCTAAAGATTTTAACTCTTCCCCTGTCACCGAAGCCATAAATGTTCTGCACTCTTGGAACTGTACGTATTTCTTTATTTTCTTATAAAGCTGTTCCCTTATGAGGCTTACAGACGCTCCTGTATCAATGAGTGCTCTGTAATTCCTATTCTCAATGGTGATTAGACAGGAACTTGGGTCGGGGTGTATGGTGACTTCATTTTGTGTGATGTTAGTGTGAAATAATTGTGGTTCCTCTGTTATTGGGTGGATTTCATTCCATTTTCGTCGCTTTTCATTCTGTATATGGGACCTTTGGGTGGAGCTTTTGTTGTTGCTACCTATGCTTCGGACACGTCTAGAGATCCCTTTTAACACGTGCCACGTCCGTTTCCCTGCATTGGACGACCTCTGGAGGAACTGCGCTAGGCATTGGGTCTTTGTTGTTCATAATTGTAATTTCCCTGTGGGTACCTTGAATTAAATGGAAACTGCCTGTGGTAGTTATCTGCGTTTCTACTTCTACAATTTTTAGCTATATGTCCTTTTTTATTACAATTGTAACAAACGATTGTAGACACATTGTACACGTTCTGTCTTTGTGCTGGTCCATGTGAATGTTGTTGTACCTCACGTCCAGTATGGTTATGGTGTCTGTGGGTGTCAGGTCGACGCCATTGTTGTCTTGTATAGTCTACTTCCATGGGTTCGTGATCAAAGACTACATTAGATTGTGGCTCCCTACCTATTCTCTGATGAAACCTTTTGTGAATATTATCTTCCGCTACCGCTGCCTGAATCGTCTCCGTTATTGTTTTCGTATCTTTACGTATAAGGTGAAGTTTCAGATTGTCGGCATAGAGTCCATCAACAAATATTCCTACCAAATGACGTTCGAGCTCTGGTGATGGGATAGATCCACCTAAAAATGCTTCTTCAGCAAGATTCAACAATCGATCACCGTAGAACTGGACTGGTTCATTCCTTTCTTGCCTGATCTTTCTGAGTAATGTCCAAGCGTGCTGATTGTCAACTATGTCACTATATCTACTTACTAGCTCCTTCTTAAGGGAGTCGTATGTCTCATCAAGATAAAGTTGCATACGCCTTCTTAGAAAATCTGTCACTAGTGAGTCACTGGACAAGAATGCAACACGTTTTTTGTCTGCATCCGTGACAGCATTTACCATTGAAGAAAATTTTTCAATATCTGCTAACCACTTTCTAAAACATTTCGCCTCTCCTACGAAGGGAGTTATCATTGATCTTACTTGGTTGAACTTGGCGTAATGGTCAACGTTAGACAGTGTATCCGTTATCCGCTGAAGAGCTGTCATGGTTGAGTCTTGCTCAGTGGGGAGCGGAACATTAGAACCCTGCTGGTATTGTTGTTGAGGGAGTGATTGTGCCGTTTGTTGTTGATATTCCTCCATTTGCAAAAGTCCTATGTATAGCCTATCAGCTTAGTCCAATTTTACCTTTCCTGTACACTATGACCCTTAGAGGATTGGTCGTAGTACCATATAGTTTAGATGCTATGTCACTCAAAGAACTGGTTATGGTACAATATATGTTTAGATGCTATGCCACTCAGAGGACTGGTCTCGGCAACATATAGGTTTACATGCTATGCCACACAGAGGACTGGTCTCGGCACCATATATAGGTTTTTGTTACCGTCTCGTCCCCTCTCAGTGTTTCCTTAGAAGAACTGGGCACGGCATCATATATAGGTTTATTGTGTGACCTTGGGGAGGTGATTAGTATAATGTAGATGTTTGTTATATCATCCAAGTCAGGAATACTGGTATACTGCCAGAGGTCTTTATTCTTGTTGATATCTGTAACCTAGTCCGTTCCAAACTTCCTCTGTGTTGTTATATGTGGCGTGACAATTACTTGCATGTGTTTCTTCATATATCTTTACTGTAAGACTTCATCAACGAGAGATAATAGGGCAAACTCTCCAGATTCAAAACGATCAATTTATTTAGGTAATTCTACCAATGCATAGTAAACAAAGTCAAATGTATACATTTGATTACCTTCTCCTTGCTATATCTACTTGTGCGTGCAAACTTAAAAATGCCTTTTCCATAACAATATTCACAATGTCATCTTTCATATTAACATTCACAAATCTCCAATCATCCTGAATGAATGATTAAGTTATTCAGTTGACTCCTGGGGTTGTAAATCTGATACTATGAATCGCCCGGCACGTGAAAGTACTGCGACCTTGTCACTAGTGCGGTGAGCCTTCATTTATCGTGACTGCGTGTTGTGAGCGGGCCAAAATAATAACACCGTGTTTTGAGCTCTGAATCTTATGGCCTTTTATAACTTCTGAACATCTCTGCACTATTTAATAAGTTCTTTGAAGTTCTACTTACAGCAACAGAATTTCCCATACATTTAAGTAATACTATCTTTATCGAGTCGATGTCTTGAAAACTTCAAGATCTACGGTTATACGTCTGTACACACCGGCATTTTGAGATCAACTGCCTTATCACCCCGAAGTTTGCCTTCCCCTTAAAATAGTGCGGCTTTTCCAGCCTTTTGGTTGGGCGGCTTAATATTACCCTATTTAATTTATAGATCTCCCAAGGGAAGTATTTCGGCTATTCCGATTTTCTTAATTCTAGATTCAATCTGATACTCGCCTATCTTAAATCTATTTCCATAAAACCTTTTGACTATTCTTCCTAACAATTAGCACGAATTATGCTATAGTCATAGTAGTAGGTCGCCCGGTGACAATGGCTCAGATTTGCCTGGCAACCGGTTGATAATAGGCAGCAGGAGTGGAGAAGGTGAATTTAAGACTGTTATAAGTTCCCAGCAGGTAGTCCTAGTGATTCGGAATCTCGTGACACTGTCACTCTTACCACTCTATTCCCCCTCTCTATCTTATAATGTTAACGAGCCCCCACCTCCCCTTTTATACTGAGTGAACAGAAGAGGAAAAAAAATGAAGAAATGTTTGTCTCTTTCGTACACTTTCTTTCCTTCTCTATATAGGTAATTAACGTGTGTTGGTAATGCAAACACAAATACAACATTTATTGAATTACTGAAATATAACAACATTCAATTACACTATTACAAATGCGGAATCTCGTGACACTGTCACTACAGAAAGTTGAAAGTTTCAATTATTTAGGCAGTAAAATGACTCAGGATGGTGACACAACAAGAGAAATCCATACTAGAATTGCTTTGGCAGCTAGCGCCTTCAATAGATTATCTAACATTTGGAAATTACGATCATTGAATATACATACCAAGCTTCGTCTGTTTAATTCAAATGTTATCTCAGTGTTAACATACGGCTGTGAGAGTTAGAAAATAACAAAGTCATTGGAGAACAAGCTGAATACATTCGAGAACAAATGTCTTAGAAAACTCATGAACATCAGTTGGAAAGAATTCAAGACTAATCGACAAATAAGAGAAGACTCTAGGCAGAAATATGTCTCCGACTATATAAGGAAAAGACGATGGTCATATATCGGTCATGTCCTACGAATGCAAAACAACAGAATACCACTACAGGCGCTCACTTGGGTTCCTGAAAGTAAGAGGAAAAAAGGAAGACCAAAAGAAACACTCAGAAGAACAATAATAAGAGAAGGAAGAACGTTGGGCCTAAATAATGTGCAAGAGCTAAGAGGAGTGGCGTCACAACGAACAACCTGGAGAGCACTGGTTTCTGCCTTATGCGCCGTGTTTGGCGCTTAAAGAATTTATTATTATTATTTATTACAAATGCAACTAGGAATGACATTAACTATCCCTGTGAAGAAAGATATTAGTTAATGCAAATTACACAAATGAATCTTAAGACTATACTCGGTGATGATGATGATGGATGTAAGTGAGTCCTAAATACTAACAAAAGGATATCTTGTTTCGAGTCTCTGACTGACTGTCGATAAAACTCTGGTAGTTGTATACACTGGACACGTCTTTGTCGGCATTCAATAATATTGGACGGTCCACTTTATTTCGTCAGGTGTCGATGGCCTGCTCTTTTTATTCTTCACAAAGCAAGTGTGGACGTTGCCACGAGCAGCTGGGGTGGCGTGTTCATAGGTTATGTAGACCGCAACGTTTTTCTGTATAGACTTCGTCGGGTGTGCAGATGTCCCTTTGTGGTGAAGATAGTTTTCTCAGGTGGTGATGATGGAGAAAAATTGTATATGGTTGAATTTGTTTGCAAATCATAGAAAGCTCCTTCACCGCCTGGCAAATTCCTTTCTAACCCCCGTAGAGTATTGGTAGGTTTGGTGCCGTTAATTATCTGTGAGATGCGTGTCATCGCAGTATCTCTGGTCGGCCCTACTCTTTTAGCTTGTCCCGTAATTAACGCCAACAAAGTAGTAGACGAAGGCTGAGTTATCTCAAATGGTCCCTGTCTCTACTACTTGGTGTCCATATAAAGAATTCACTGACACACGTCCTGAAATCTAGACTCCAAGTATGTTGGCGGAATGCTGGCTCTTGCAATACTGAGCGATCAATTTAGTTGGGTTATATAGTGTTCCCATGGCCCCTGGCTGTTTCTCGTTCTCTTCTGATATCGTGGGAAGATTAGTTCGTCTACTTTAGTCAGACAACCAATCCCTATTACTGTGTAACGTTTTTGCAATGTTTTGATATGGTCGCTTTCTTGTTTTTCATCTCCCAGACAATCTGCCTGTGTTCGTCTTTTGGGTGTCTGGGCCGTGTTTAATAGTCTTTCTCTAATGCCGTATTCTTTACTCCTTTATGTGGATCTACGCTCGTACTCTGTGTCGCCGTTAATCCCAATATTGTTCCGTGAAGTCCTGTGAGATCTGACTGAACACAATACTCATTGTAAAATTACTTGACCTTCTGTCGCCGACTGCACATTATGTTCGATTGCTAGCCAAAATAATCCATGGGTATTCCTGCCTTTGTGTAAACACAACCGAGACTAAGTGTCAATTACTTCTAATTGTACCTCGATAGTCTGTTTACCTAATGTCTCCTTGTTGTGAAAACATTCCATGCGACATTTGTGGTTTTCTACAGGGATTACTCAGAGCGATGTCTATTGTTATGTAAACATTCCCTGTACAACTGGTCGATTTCCCACGACCGATGAAGACGATGTATGGTATGAACAATGGGTATAGAAAGTCGAAATAGAAACTCGTGTGCTCCTCGTGACAATACGACAAGATTGATGTTCAGGCCCACCTGCTGGCTATACTTATTAAGTCTATCCATTTTTTCATGGATGTGTTGATTTGAATGTCCTAGTAGTGCTATGTCATCTGCATATTCCAGATCTTCCAATGTAGAAAATGTAGTCCATCTTATTCCTCTAGGAATCCCTCTGTTGTCTGTCGCATCCCCCAGTCTATGACTGTTAAAAAAGAGTGGTTGATAAAGGGCATCTCTGTAGTACTCTTGTCTTTACTTCAAAGGTTAGGTTGCTCTGCCCAACGCTATACGTAAGTTGGCATAGAGGCGTTTTATGATTGACATTATGCAGCTTGGAATTCCATAAGCCCTCAGAATTTTCCATAAACTGTCCCTATGTATACTTACTAAAGCCTTTTCAAAATCAACGATATTAATGTACAGCTGTCTCAGCCATTCTAAGCACTGCTCTATAATGTTCCTGAAGGTAAATATATTATCCACACATCTTCTGTTCTTTCTAAATCCGGCTTGTTCTTTCCTCAGTTTGTGATCTACTGGTTTTTAAATTCTCTGTATAATTATCCTGCTTAGTATTTTGCTGAAAACTGAGAGAAGAGTGATTTCTTGCCAATTATTGACAATGTAAACAATAACAAAGATCAAACACAATACGAAAACATTCGCAAAAGTCAAAGAAATAAACAGCGAAAACTAAAAGTAAATATCACAAAGAATGTGTTGACAAATGCGAAGAATGTAAACAAACAAATGACGTCACAGTGTATAAACAAAAATGGTGTATAGAACAGAATAATAGAAAAGAGGAGACCTACAAATACAAACAAATCAAACAAAACTAAAGAATTCGAAAAAATACCGAAAACAAAAATGCACATGTCATCACAACTAACAAAAATAGCAACAGATGTTGCATGCAAATTTTCAATTAAGATAATTGCTCCTACAGAACGCTATCACAAGACCTCTATGACGTGGTATCTCTTATGATAGTCACCTACCCAACCAAAACCCGCTGAAATATAAACATATAAATATACAAATAACATATAACATATAAACATATAACATGTAGCAAATTGACAATAAGGATGTGAAAGTACAGAAGGCTCAGTTAGAATAGAAGGGCTCAGTTCACAAACAAAACAGGCCACTTAACTTCTATAAATCCAAGCGTCAGCACGATGCAGAACAGGATGTGATCAGCATTCTGAGGATAACGGCACTTGACCTTCTGAATCAGCGACAGTAAATCGATTTGATCGGCACTTGTCCTTCTCAATCAGGAACAGTAAATCGACTTGATCGGCACTTGTCCTTCTCAATCAGGAACAGTAAATCGACTTGATCGGCACTTGTCCTTCTCAATCAGGAAACTTTGATAAACTGACGAGCAGCGCCGGGTACTTTCAAAATATTTCCAAATTCAGCAACGCCGGGTAGTTTCAAAATATTTCATTGAAGGAAGTGAGTTCAAAATGCTGAACTGCAATGTTGTATGTAGTATTCTGCATGGGTTTGTTGACCCCCTTGAGTGCTGGTACCAGATTAAACCAACTGCTGGCTACCAAAAATGATAGGACCAGAACTGGCCACCAAAAATGATAATGGCAGCATAACACACTCACTGGCCACCAAAATTGATAAGGGTGTATTTAAGGCTGTCTTCTGGATGATGATAAGGTCACACTGTCTGATTACTATGGACGTTGCAAGTGTAAGTCCTAGTACGTGGTAACTCTTCAGCTCTGTCAAAATACCACCCCTATCGACACCAGGTATATTATAGTTGAAGATGTAGGGTGTCTTATCTGGTTTTATTGTTGTTGCTGTGTATATATATTAGTGAGGTAGTTCAGAGTTACAGCATATGACGTATGACATGTGAAGTCATAAAAAAGGGTGAACTGCTTTGACGTTTCATCATTTATTTGGACGCCACAAATGACAGGTACGTTACATGAGTCATGGACATCAACAGTTCAATATATAATTCAGCATACTAAAGTTTCTGCATGGATCTGCATACATTCTCCAAGTTGATACAGATAATCCTAGCTGACGATAACCTCAGATTCATCTTATAAATATTCATAATTATCAATACTCCTCTCTGATACTGGACGATCAGATGTACACTATAAATCCATTACTGTTCGCACGAGAATGGCATACATGGAGTACAGGTCAAACTGACCTTTATAACATTCCTAAGTCTAACCCTCGACACAAAGGTGCAATCACTGGCATAGTGATGTTCATAGGACGTAGAACTGTTCCTCGGGCTTAGTATATCCCGTGTACATATAACTCGCAGGTATGAAGATACCTGGGGTGTGACTTTTAGTAGAAGAACCTCTATCACTGTAATACGTGAGCGAGCAGAGATGGACCATTGTCAACATAATGTTAAATTATAGATTTGAAACATAAATGAGGTATTACCTTGTTTCGAAATCAACACCACAAAAACACATACGCCTCCAGGCGTTTTGAATAATCAAGGGAAGGACCTTGTTAGCTACACTAACTCACAAAAGGATTCCTAATTCCCTATTAACAAATCACAGAGACGCCCATAGCGTTCTGCTCGGCTCAAAAAAATCTCATCGAATCCCTTGGGCGGAAGACGATTCTAACTTTCTTAAAGTTCGCGCATGCGCAGAACGCATACACTTAAGTAATAATCAACGAGACGATGGTTGAAGACCTTCTAGAAAGGTTTTTGTAAGAAATCGTGCCTTATATGGACAGCAAAAGAATCCTCAACACTGGTTTCAATCATTCTAAGAAACAGTTGACCGATACTACCATAAAAGGAGAGTGACCAACACATCGTTCAAAAAATTGGACCGATGAGTCCTGTCACAAGCGAAGGTAACCATCCTTGCAAAATGTAATCACAGTTAAACAAGAGTTATCTAGCTTAGACTGTGCGAAAAGTCAAAGTGTACAATTCAGACAAGTTAATTACACAATGTCTTTAAAAAAAAATTATACAATGTCTTTAGACAAAATTATACAATGTCTTTTGAAAAATTATACAATGTCTTTAGACAAAATTATGTGCGTAACAGAGCTATTATAGACCGAAAGGGAGGCATCAAAGAAGAGTTGGCCACTCGAAAAGCAGCAGCTGGGAGACTTTTTCAGGCCATAAATCGAGGATTCCACAGCAAGAGAGAAGTTGGTAAGAAGACGAAGATGGCTGTATACCTCTCAACATATGTCCCAGTCTTGACATATGGATGCGAGTCATGGGCAATGACCTCAACCCACAAAAGCCAGATCCAAACCTCAGAAATGAGGTATCTGAGGAAGGTGGTTGAAGTAACAAGAAGAGACATGGTGCGCAACCAGACGATAAGTCAAGGCCTAAAATTCCACCCCCCCCCCCTCCCTGCAGACCCAAGTAGAACAGACCTAACTAAGATGGTTTCGCCATGTCTGCAGAATGGGAGAAGATCGGCTACCACAACAAGCATGGGAAACAAAGAGCCAGGGATCCAGACTCCCAGGACGACGCAGAGTCCGTTGGGAGGACAACATTAGACAATCTTTGAAGGACCGAGAACTAGACTGGAACCAGGCCAGGAGGAAGACAGCCGATAGGATAGTCTGGCGCTCTCTCTTCCAAATCTCTACACCTAAAAGTAGAAGGGGAACGACTAATTAGTGTGTAAGTAAAAGCTTTCCGTTTGTTAGTTAATTGTATACAAACAGATTCTTAAATTACATACTATCAATTTAACTATATAAGGCTGAATAACACATTATGAATTAGCTGTACAATTTGGACTAATGGTTTAAGTTTTGTTGTTACATTTAAAAACATTTTGCACTTGACCCATGCATCGTATAGTCAGTTCGGAAATTCGTGCCCATAGAAAGCGTCATTTTCTCCAGAACTGTTTGTTGTATGGACATGAATTTTTGCATGCAGTCTTAGATTGTCCATGCAGTTATTAATATATTTTTTGCCCTTACAAAACACATGTCATGTTCGAATTTTCTTCTTTACGTTATATAAAAAACTCTTACTGTTGTCTGGGTTAATTTTTAGTAGTTTTACAGGAAAGTTACAAGATCCGTTCAAAAATATTTTGTTGTTGTTTGAATTAGTGTAGTGACTACATGTCCGCACGAGTGCGCACCTATTGTACACAGTCGCGAGTAACTAATTCAAACAACAACAAAATATTTTTGAACGGATCTTGTAACTTTCCTGTAAAACTACTAAAAATTAACCCAGACAACAGTAAGAGTTTTTTATATAACGTAAAGAAGAAAATTCGAACATGACATGTGTTTTGTAAGGGCAAAAAATATATTAATAACTGCATGGAAAATCTAAGACTGCATGCAAAAATTCATGTCCATACAACAAATAGTTTTGGAGAAAATTGACGCTTTCTGTGGGCACGAATTTCTGAACGGACTATAGTAATGTAGACGTATGCTTCATTCAACCTTTAAATGTCAATGCACTTCCCAGTCTTTTGTTTGCCAAAAATGTTCTGTCAGCGCTAAAAAGCGCTCCTCATCAATCTCTTGATAATATTGTTTACAAAACACCACAGACAAACAGGTCTACGACCAGCGCTCGTGTAGATACTGACGTAATTATTACAAAGACATACAGCAGAGGAATTACAACCTGAATTAAGATTTTGTTTTCCCCGTAAATACAATGTGTTTTTTCGTCATTTTAAAGCGACCTCCAAATACCAAGAGTTTTTGAACCATTCAACTGCTAAATTCACTGAATAAAGATATTGCACTGTTCTGTCATAAAATAAATTAGTCTCATCTCATATAATCTTGATACATATGATCTAGATTGTGGTCATCATTATGAAACCCTAGACACCCTTCATTATGCTACCAGCGAGTGAGAGTGCAGAGTTACCAGACGTCCGGCAAACGGTGGACATGTCCTCATGTTTACACTTTCGTTCTCCCTACAGCAGACATTGCATAAAAACGTTATTGTGTCCCACTTTCCACTGATAATTAAAATTTAAGAAACCTGTTAGACCTTTATGTTAACGTAAATCACAATAGTCTGTCATTATTTTTCATTTGTGTTACCTGTTTATAAGTTTCTACTTGAACAGTTAAGGTTTGTGTTTAACTTTTACAGTAATGATCATGTATTCTAATAGCGTATGTTCCTACATTTTAACAGTATTTATGACGTCACTAAAACTATGGGAAAGTATAATCTCTCCTCCAAATGTGTTGTACTCCCAGTTGGCAATGTCAATGTTATTTTTGGTGGTGTAGATAGGACAACGTTTCTTCATCATTCCCGGGCACAATGCTAACATTGAAAGAGTGTTCTCTAATAAATGCTCATTGGCCGAAGGAAAGGAACAGCCTGTCAGTCTTGTTTGTCCAGGGATTAAATCCTACGTTTACAATGACACACTAGGAATGAAGGCCTATTCAAGAAAATAGATTCTTCAGATCAATATCGTGATAAAAGTAATAAACGTAGCCTTGAATTAAATCTTTTTGTCTAAGTTTTACTATTAATTGTATTTGTTGATTTTATTAAACTAAATTCTTTTAATATGAAACTGCAATTACAAATGATATTATGATTATGAAAAGTGTAAAACAAAGTTTGCCAGGATTTTGGAAGCTAGTTGACAGCCTGAAAAAGCAACTGTCGGGGTTGTCCTCTCTTTTCTCTTCTCAGTTATTAGTCTCACAAAACCTGTTTGCTTATGATTTGCAAAACTGTCACAGAAAATACATCTGTAGTTGTCTGTGACTAATGTTTGTAAGTGTTATGTATGCAACGGTTATCTTGTATGTGACTAGTGTTTGTAAGTGTTATATATGTAACGATTATATTGTGTGTGACTAGTGTTCGAAATAATAAGAATTTGTAAATATTATTTGCAATTTGTCTGAATACGTAATTTGTAATATAGCTGTAATATATTTTGAATAGACCGACGTCTATAACTTGTAGATATGCTTGGTAATTTAGCATGCTCATGGAAAGTTCTGTTCATTTTTCATGTCACACATTTCGCCTTGTCAGATTTTGTTCACACAAAAAGGTGACGTGAAATATATACACACTTTTTTTTAATAACAATGCGTCTACAAGAAATGTATTCACATTCAGATGTCTATGTTTAACGCAGTACTGATACATAATTTTAATAAGCCTGTTAATGCTCAAGTCAATGCATATTCATTCACGGGACGTTTGATGAAATGAAAGTCAAGGCATCTTTATTCACGGCACGTTTGATGAAACGAAAATCAAGGCATCTTCATTCACGAGAAGTTTGGTGAAACGAAAGTCAAGGCATCTTCATTCACGGGACGTTTTGTGAAACGAAAGTCAAGGCATCTCCAAACACGCAAAGCCTGAAAGAAGCGTTGTGCAGAACACACCGCATCATGGTTTAAGTAATAGTTTACTCATTTGTAAATGACCCCAAGCCAAAACTGGACCAATGTACCGAGAGACTGTATGGCCCATGGGTAAGCTGTGGTATAAAGTGGTTGTCTGGAGGGCGAGCAGGGCGGCACCTCGCAGATGAACTCTCTATCAGACAGTCCTTGCCTCTTCTGTGGTATGGTGACTCTACCAGGGTGATCGGGCATTTCACCACTTATTATAATTATACCATGAATTATCTTACATATCAGAATCATTGAGGGAGCTACGTAGACCGTGCTCTTTTGTCGATACCTTCGATACATAACACGAAGAAACATTGACCGCGATCTTTCGTCGATACCTTCGATACATAACACGAAGAAACATTGACCGCGATCTTTCGTCGATACCTTCGATACATAACACGATGAAACATTGACCGCGATCTTTCGTCGATACCTTCGATACATAACACAAAGAAACATTGGCGCAAACATAGAGGTAGGGGAGAGAAGAGAAGAGAGAAAAAAGAAGAGCTGATGAGAAAATTCAGAAAGAAAGCGGACATACTCTGTACAATATGTGTGTAGAGGAACTGTAAATGAAGTATTTACTGGAACTTTCGTTGCGCGAATCAACGGGCAGCATTTATACAGATAATCACTTTACAGATTCGACAATCCAGTCCGCAGGTAAATCAATCTCAAATCGGAAATACACAAACCCAGAATTAACTCTCCACATCCAGCACCTATAAAAAGACAGGTAAGAAATTACCCTGCATTGGCTAACGCCAACAATTACTATCAAAGAAGAATGTGTGATAACGACAACAAAATAGGTGTCCCACGTGGATTCTGTGTTTATAAACTACGCTTACATGATATTAAAGAAAAATACTTAACAAGAATGACAAAAAAAAAAAAAAACCCTACGTTCAAATGTAGAGGAAATGTGCACATCAGTTGTTATTTATAGTTGTACTTAGTCCAACTTATTGTAGCAGTAATCCAATACCAGATACTTACGTAGTGAAGTGAAGTGTTAGAGAATTTGCTATAATGAGTCTCAGCTTTCTGGGGTGCAGTGACCTGTTCCCTTCCGCCCCGCCTTTGCCTGAAATAACCTAAGAACAACATAAGGTATCTATTTACAGCTGGGCAGATGGAGGCTGACAATACCAAGTTTCCAACTAGGTAACTTTCCCGCGATTAACAAACGCTCTATCTACTCGTACGTACACACACTAATCAAGCTTTGCTTATTAGAATCACAGACAAACAGTTCAAATTTATATTCCAATATATTAAATTATATGCGCTAGACAACAGAACATGCACCTAGAGGAATAAGAAGGACAGTATTCTTTGTGAACGGGTGGCCTACGTTAACGCAAGCTATCACGTTAACATTAGAAATAATAATAGTAAAAGTACTTGAGTGTCGTAGATTTTTGATAGGGGAATTAAGACTTGGGTTGGTCCCTTCTGAATAGATTAGAATAAGTGATAGCCCCAGTGAGAGATAACATAGAAATAGGTTTCCACGAGTGAGATGGTAGGAATAATAGAGGCTGTCCCTGAAATCGAGCAGTCTTCTCTCTCTCTCAGCCTATCTTCTACAACAGATTTAAAGGAGTCAGACAGTCTATCATAATATATATATATATATATATATATATATATATATATATATATATATATATATATATATATATATATATATATATATCCACTCACATACACACACATATATAGTGACGACAGTTAGACGCACACACGTGGGAAAACCATAACAATGATTATATATAGATATTTGGGAACGAACTGACCAACACACTGATTAAGTTTAATTGGATTTTAATTATTATACTAAAATTCCATCACAACACATAAAAATTTACATTAAGCATATACAAACAGTCATAAAGTCAATGGATTGCTACAATAATGATAGACCCACAGTTATGATCTTTTCCCTCGATGTATAGCCCACAGTCCCGTTAGAAGAAAAGTGATAGCCCAAAGAGTCACGGATACATCTGCTGTAGTCTACTGATTTCCCCCTTAAAGGTATGAACAGACTTTGATACTATAGTCTATCCTAAGAAAAATATTGTTAGCAACAAAACATGCATAAAAGAAAATTTAAGTCAGCCGAAAATGGGTGCCACAATACAACAATAAAGGAATCACTCCGTCCTGCATTCACTCTATTCAGTCAGCCGTGATCACGTACTTTAATGCATACTTACAGCTCTGGTAGCAACTTCTGGAAACACAATTTTTAGGACATGCACATACAGACTCTCCAATGCAAGACATGGCCAAACGAACCCCAGTTCCAAAAAGACGGGTTGAATTCACTGCTTGAATGAAACGTTTTCTTGGTTATTCTTATTTTGGATGTCTGTTTAAGTCACATTTAAATTGTCCAGGCACGAATGTTAACAGCGAGCACAGTGTCAATAGCTTAGGTTTCTAGAAATGAGGAATGTCAGGTCGGTTGCCTTATCTCAGTATAGGAATTTAGTTGGTCACACCACCACTTGTCAACAGTGTCGGAAAAAGTTATAGGTTGTAATATCTTACTTGCCACAAGACTGAAATGTACTTGAGGTTTGTCTCTGGAAGAGTTAAATCAGGCTCGATGGGCCCGTTTGTTAAAGGCACATCGGGAATGTTAGTTAAAGGGTCATCCTATCCATCAATCTTGTTGCGGTGTATTTTATTTGGGTCAGGTCACCAAAGGTTGGGGCGCTGACAAGGTGCAATATTGACACTAACTCAAACGCCATACAGACTGTCAAATGTGTAGTACTCGTAGATGTATGTAGCTTGATGGGTTGTGTGAGTGAGCAGACATCAGATTATATAGAAGACGTGAATGTGTAAAGGATTTTGACAAGTTCATAAGACACTCACTCGATCACATGTAGAAATCAATTAAGTGTTGACTAACGACTGATGACATTTCAATCATTTATTACGAAACGTACTTCTGACATCACAGGTACAGTTAATTGACAAGGTTGCGAAACATCACATACGTGGTAATGGTTGACGACATCTGATATCCATACATCTTGAACATCTTATACAACAGAACGTTAATGCCTGTCAATCTATGTTCTGATTGTATTGTAGCCCAGGTATAACTAACTAAACGCGTCAGTTACCACTAGTAGACATGCCGCACAGGAAAGGGCGGGCTCTCAATTATCTGACAATAATCTATGGTTCCTCTGACATCATCTGACAGGAACTTCTTCTGGCGAAAAATACCGGCCGCAAGTAGCGGGCTTTTATGGCGACAAAATCAGGCCGCAAAATAGCGGGCCTTTATGATAAGGTAACCTCTGTGTTATCACTTGATAGTAAGGCATATCAGTCCATGCCAATCATACCGCCTGAGTAGCGGGTTCCAAAATAGTACTATCTTCTCTGAGTTTCTTTCCTCAAATAAGACGTATCAGTCTTGGTTTCTATATGGAGCACACATAGTGGGCTCTGCATATCATCTCATCTATAACTCTGCTAGCAAAAATGTCGCCTAAAAATTGTCAATCTCTCTTATATGCAGACAACACCTGATCTGCATATCAAGGCATAACGAGAAGATTTAAAATGTGTATTTTACCTTGACATCCTAGAAAAAATCACCAGAAAACAACACTCGCCATCCTAAGCGTATCAAATAAACTTGGGGAAAGATCACTGACGTCTTAGTCACACAGAGGACATCTCTTCTCCAAAATTACAGCAGAGAAAAATCTCCAGACCTCCTGTCCGCACAAAAAACTCAGGTCGACTCCCAGATTTGAAGTCTCTCGATCCGCGCCCAAAACTTTGCGCATGTGCAATCAGCACAGTCCTGAGTCAAACTAATACCGTCCAGAGCGTTCCCCGAAAAAGCGAGGTAAACCGCTCCTTATATGGACATGTGAATAGCGTCTCAAGGAATACCAACTATTTAAGACATTTCCTAGAAACAGGTCAACATCGATCCTTATAAGGATAGGTGAATATGACAAGAGAAGATAATCACCAATCTAACCTGTCACTGAAAAGTTAATAGACAGTTCTCTCTCTTAGATCATCAAACAATATCAAACAAATTGACGTCTATAAAATATAGGCAAAAATCACAGTAGCACCGTTACTTCATTTACCCTTTTAAAGTTCTTGTAAAGGTTATACACCAAGTCTTTAAGGAAAATGTTTTAGTTCTTCACAGATATTTCTCGTGTACTCAAACGCTTGCAAAGTTGGGTCACCCCAGTTTCACTGAATAAAGAAAAAACAACAAATAAAATACTATACAAACTATGTACTCGGATATAACTTACATTATCAACTGCAAACGGAGGCTTGACTTGTCGTTTAAAACCTTCCCGTGAAATAAGTTATATTCATAAAATCAATCATTATGAATTAGAAATACATACGTATTTTGTCAATACTCAGTGATGAATCTGTGCAGTTATAAGTTAGTTTTACAATATTCTCGACTAAGCAGTTAAATTGAATTATTTCATAGCTGCATGAGTTTTTAAGCTAGAAATTATACTTTATTCTGCTTTCCACTGAAACACGTCAGCTAGAGAATATCTTCTTCCTTCTTCCTCGTTCGTCCTGAAAAGGACGTTGGTTGCATTGTGTCGGTTTACAGCGAAGCTGCGATATCTGCGCCTTTCGATAGACACATCCGACTTCAGCACGGCATTTTTTGGGACCGGGTTTGCCTTCCCTCTTCGATCCCTACTCTCTCAGCCAGACTGCAGTGATGCAGCCTGTTTCCAGGACCACCACTTGGAGGTGGAGTAGGGTCTTGGTCAGCTCTGGTTCGCTGACCCTGACGCAAGCAGTCAAGCTATAGGTCGCTGACTGCATTCTCTGTTGCTGCGTCTTTGGGTCCCAGCTAGAGAATGTAACAGACTTATATTTAATTCTTCTGCGCACAAATCTAACTAGAAAAATGAAATAAGCGATTTATCACTTTAAACACTCACAAAATACTAGATATATAATATTTACCTCAACACAGAACTACTAAGAACTAAACCACTTCGACCAAACTAAATGCCATCTTCTATCAACAGAGATTCTTAGGAATCGAACGTAGGTTGTTCTAGTCTTGACTGCGAAGTTACTGAGTGAATGAAATGTTGTTGTTGTTTTCGTCTACTAGATTGCTGTAATACCCTGTTCAACCAAAACCCATTGAAGGGTTACAAACGGTTATATTGGGGTATATAGTGTGTTGGTATCTTCGCTGGTATCACTTTCCTAGTCCTGAAAAGGACTGGTCCTAAAAAGGACCGCTAGCTGGCTGTCTGGTTATCTCTTCGTTGCTTGTCTGTCGTTGCGTGTTCATGGTGTTCATTTCCTGCCTTCCTATCTGTCTTGTGTCGTTTTGTTAGTTTTTACTTTCCTAGTTTCTGTTTCTCTTGTCTTCCTGCTTTCCTGTATCTGTAGTAGTGCTTTTTCTATTATTGCTGGTAGAAGTTTTTCAAGTGTTTCTTCGATGACTTCTTCGTCTGATTGTTCGTTTGTTTTGGTCGCTCTTGTGTTTGATGTCATTTCCTCAATGGCTCTTCGCTCTGTTTCGATTCTCTTGAGGATTTTGGAGTTTTCTTCCGTCAGTTCTGTCAGCCTCTTTACATCTGCTTCTATTTGCTGCTTAATGCTTTTCATGTCTTTCATCATTTCTCTGCTGTTTTGTATTTCTATTACGTCTTCACCGCTGTCCTTTTCGTCTTCGGGAGCCTGCTTGCTTCTGTTTTCGACCTGGAGTTTAATTTTCAATTGTTTGACTTCAGCGGTCAGCTGGTGTAACTGTCGTAACTGCCTTCCACACCACCTAAAAAGCCTACCTACACAATATTCATTTAACAAAGCACTTTTCAAACACTTCCTAAACACTGATTATCTACCCCCATAGAAACATCATTTGCCTGTCAACATCTCATCCATAGGTCAACATTTCTTTTCCTCTTCCGCTCGTTTTTAATGGGAATAATTTGTTTTATATCCATGTAATACTATTATATAATGTAATGTATGTGAGATTGTACCCGCATACCACTGTACTTTAGAGATGTGAATGTTTCCGTTTGCTTAAATGGGTGATGTACATGCAGATATGATTTTTTTTTTTTTTTTAAACTGCTGAAAGAATTTTTCTGCTACAGAAGTGCGCAAAAAAGTGTTATTATTATTATTTCAATTTCCGCCAAGAATGTATGGATGTAAGCGAGAATGTGTTTTTGTAATTTTTGTATTGAGGATTGATGACACATTCAAAAATACTACAGATTAGACGTTTTGACCGCATAAATGAGTGTCGGTATACATAACCTATTTATTTATTGTTTTGTTTATATTATTTTATTTTTTATTATTATTATTTTTCTTCAGTCACTATCTTGTTTTGTTTTTTTTAAAAAAAACCTAGGCTACTCATTTTTTATTATGATTGTATACTGTAAATGAATGCTGTTATGTTAACTTTATAATGTTGCATGCCTTTAAATTAATGCTTAAAGTAATACGTGGGAATAAAAGGATAAAGTATGCAAGATAAATGAGAGTGAAAGGGCAGAATGTTAGACGGGCCTGCACGCCCAATTCTCAACCATTCGAAAATAAAGTACGTTCGTTCGTTCGTTCGTTCGTCGTCTGTCAATCGTGCGTTGTTTTTCTGCAACATCCGCAGCCACTCTGTGTTTTGCTTCCTTGAAGGGGATGTTTTTCGAGACCGCTTCCTTCAGGATGCTATTCGTTTCCTGGAACATCGGGCAGCCTCGGTATCTAGCCCCGTGGTTTCCAAGGCAGTTTGCACAGGTGCGGTTTGAGTTTATTGCTTTGTAGTTGGGGTCCTCCTTCGCCTTTGGGCAGTCGCGATATAGGTGGCCACCCGCACAATATCGGCAGACTGCGTCCCTCCTGCATGTTTTCTTGGTGTGTGAAAACTGCTGGCAGTTAGAGCACTACATCACCGGAGGGATATAGGCTTCTGTCTTTTTTGTTGTTGCTTGGAGCGTCAGTTTCTCAGGTCTTGTTGATCCTTCTACCGTAACTATCATCAGATTGGTATCTTTCTTTGCCCAGGTTTTTAGCCTTTCGACCTGTGTGATTTTTAGATTTGCGTTTTCAGCCTGAAGGTGTCTGTGGACCTCGGCTTCGGAACATCTGGTATCCACCCCTCTGATGACCAACTTCTTTGTTGTTTTGTACATTTCCACCACCACTTTTATTTGGTGGGGCAACTTGACTTCTTTTGGGCTAGATTCCAGTTCGGTCATCAGTGAAGTGGTTGTTGTATTGCTGTTGAGCGAAAGCACGACTCCCTTTTCGTGCCTCCGTACTTTAGAGATGCCTCTCCTGCCAGTTATTGACTCGAGGATGCATATCACTTTGTCATCTGGTAGGGCCCTGAGTGAAGCCTCACCTCCCGACATCTGCGTGATCTTAACGCACCTCTCTATCGCATCTGTGTCGCCGGCATCGTGTGGTGGTGTCTTTGGTGTTTGTCGTAGCTTCTCTGTGGTAGACAGGGTTTCTGCTGACGATCTTCGTTCGTGTGGTGGTGGTCCCTCGGCTTTAGGCTCCTGTTTTCTTTTATCTTTCCTTTCCAGCGTCTGTTCTATCCCCTGTATCAGTCTCTTCACCCTCTTACGCTCAGGGTCTAGGCCGTGGACGTTTGCAGCTGCCCTTTTCTCTCTTCTTTCCAACCATCCCCTCATCTTCTCCAGCTGGTGTAGCAATCTCATCGTTTCCTCATCCTCTGGATCTACATCATCTAGGCCAGGGACGCCTGCATTTGCCCTCTCCTATGTCTCGCCAGGAGTCGGGCCCCTCAGCCTCTCAGTCGGGTCGACACACGTCGCAGCTAACTCCGTCGTCGTGTCTAGAGTTGGAGGAGGACCGGTCTTAGCACGAGTACTTGGGGCAGTCTTGCTATCTGGCTGTCTGTCTTTGCTGTTTGAAGCTTGGTTATTCACATGGCTGTTCAGCGCTAGCGGGCTGGTGTAGACCTTCCTCCTTTTGGCATGATGTTTATTTCGGGTCATTTTGATGAAAATGGGATCTTGTCTCGAATAGTGGCGTCCTGAGAAGGACGTTGGTGTCTTAACGTGAATGTTTGCCTCTCAGAAAGATGGAATCTATCTTGGAGTGAATGAAATCTAAACCTCCGGTTAAGATATATGAAAACAGACAAATGATCCCACATTATTTCGACCCCCCCCCCCCGTCTTCCCCTCTCCTCTTAACACTTACGTTAAACCAAGAGACTGTCATAACCTGCCACTTCGCGTCTATAACACCTCCGTCTAAAAACTGGCCGTAGAGTGCCGTGTCAGATGGAAATGCTAGACCGTATGTCTCATTCCTGGGCAAGGCATGGGGCGCCGTTCACACCTCAAGAACCGCTGTGTCCGGTGAAAAATGTAGACGGTAGGTCTCATTAGATGGCAGTTCCCACACCTCACCGAGCAACTTAGCCGTTAAAGCTACGTGTCAGATGGAAATGCTAGATGATATGTCTGCTCTCTTGTCTAACTAGACGGATATTCACAGTTTCGTTACCATGACATCTCATGCAATAAATGCGTTTCCAGTATGAGACCAGAACGGTAAAGTCAGAATGGGAAAAAATAATATTTTTCGCAAACGAACGAATGCGAAAAATACAGGAAAAGGGTAAAAGAGCGAATATAAAATAGAGGACACGGGTAGAAAAGAAAAGAATATAGAAAATGTATTGATCATAAATCTCTATGCGACATTGAGCAAGACTAGCAAGCAACAAAACAACTCTACTCGAACAGAAGAACCAATGAAATCGTCTAATGCTATTTTAAACAAACAGCAGTCAGAGCGGAGTTCAGTAATACAGTTCAGTTATGCAGAAGTGTGACTACGTGTCAGGTGTCGACCTTAGTGATTCCCCTTTTAGAAGGTTGTGTGATTAACCTTTGGTCGAAGTAAAACTTAAAGCTTCAAAGATTTTCATGATCTAATATTCTAGGCGATTGTTTGTCCACTTTTGGCACGTGTTCATACAGTTTGTATGTTCTCGATTTATAGTAGAATGATTACTCAGCTATGTCGTACATAATTGAGATTGTAGTCGAAGCCTATCCATATCTACAGAAGAGTTCTAGCAAACGTTATATTTATGCTGATGTCCTTTACAAATGCATCCATATTTATTTTAGCCAACAAGCGATCTGGCCGCTGGTAGCCAGTATATTGAGTCGTGTATTTGAACCTTGCTGTTAGTCCCGTTGGACTCCATTAATAAACAGTTCTTTATGACTTATGGCTATTGTTTACTCATGTGTCCATCTGTGACGTACATTACAGGGTGCCGTGACCAGCTCACGCCCTTGTCATTGTGATCATACTTTGTATCTGTTACACGTCTTTTTGTGCACCTCAATGTTTTCATTATTTTGAAACGCTGCGGTGTTCAACTAGAGTGTCATGGGAATAGAATGTTGTGAACTACGAGGGTGTATGTGTATTTTGTGAAGTGTGATGCGGGAGAGTTCTCGATTTTATTGTGGTGATGAATGTAGGTTATGTGTGGAACTGACGGTCGTGACAAATTTTCGGGGTTGGGTTATTGGGGGTAGTGAAGTGAGTTAAACAAAACTACATTAGCAGAGTAGGGAACCGCGTGTGTGTTCGTGGGATTCAGAAACAACAGATATGATTTAAGTGGGTGTGTAGTTTGGGTGGGAATTATATGTGAACGTGGAGCTGCGGTATGCTATGATAGTGAGGAATTAGTTTAAATTTAATGCCAACAAGTGCCTTTTTAGGGGCACTGTTAGACAATAACATTTTGTGTGATTTCGTTGAAAGATTCAGTGAAAGGGAAGTGTTGATGTTTGGTGGGTGTGGACCGTTCGGTGGGGGATCAGTGAGTGTCCATTTGTAAGTAAAAATTGGGAGGGTGCTTTAATATGACTTAATAGGCAACTTGCTTTACGCATGTGGTTCTGAGGGGGAACATTCCTGGTGACGTGGGACATTACAGTGGGAGTGGTGAGGGGGTGGGACCAGCTCACACCCTGTTCTATTGTGATCTGAACATGTGATCTGTTACTGACGGCGGGGTCTTTTGGTGACAATCAATGTTTTCATTATCTTGAAACGTGCGGTGTTCTAACGAGAGTGAGGAGGGGATAAGTTTGACGTTAATAGATGTTTGGTGTAACCTGAGGTGTGGGGGGGGTTTAAGATTGGAGGACCTTGTGTAAGGGGATGTGATATTAAGCGTAAGTCCGTGTCAGAAATGTAGGTCACGTGAAAAAGGGGGGGGGGAGTGGGGGGTGGACCTGTTTAATAGGGTGAAACTTTTTGCAGTGAGTGATATAGGGGGACGCAACTTTCAGAGCAGTGTATTCAGCAATGGCGGTGGTGGGATGTGTATTTGTGATGATATTCAATGAAGATCCGCTGTGTCGATTTCTAACATTCGTGAGACATTAGCAATGTGTGTGATTGCTAGATGAGAATATTTATTGAAAGGAAGTATATTTTGAACTTACTTGATTCATTCATGAGTTCAACAATGTTGTGTTAGACGACTTCCGTGCGGACGCAAAGACGGACAGAATAGTTCGCTTCTTATATTATATTGACTGCCTAGGTTCCTATTTGTGGCGACTATTCAAGTGTTTTAACTTGATGAACATCTGTTATATTGGAGTAATATATCGACAATAAAGTCTGTATCGTATCTGTCACTGGAGCATTTATTTGATGATTTATTGTTGGCGTTACACTTACTAGACGCATTGCTTGGGCCTATTTTATGAACATACCATTGATTAACGCCACAGTTATTTGGTAGGCCAAGCCGGAGGTCTTGAGGTAGACAATAATAACTACAACTCAGTTTAGCGACACCCCGACAGCTCTATTGTATATGCCTAAACCAGTGAAAATGAAATACTAAAAATCTACTAATTACTGCATTTAATCAGCATTTATATCTACAATTATTCCAAAGATCTAGCTGATGGAATGTTTTGTCTTGTCAACTTTAAATGGCCTCAGTATCCACCAATTACAAATACTAATATAACTGCTACAGCTTTAGAGTGCACACTCACAAAGGTACAAACAGTGGGCAGCGCCGGCCAAATTAACGACTTCAACAAAGAGGTGCAACAGATTGAAAGAAACATTTTTGGTACGTTAAGTATACCAAGTATTTGTATACCAAATAACTCAATGCATCGTTGGTGTCAAACATCTGATCGTATTACAGAAAATAGCGACATTGTGTTTCAAGAACTGTATAAAGAACTGCATTACAAGTGTATTCTTCACATTTCAAGTTTTATCGGCAAGAGCAGCGAAAATGGCCATAGTCTTCAAGCAATAGTGGCTTAGCTAGGAGTGCAGTCTACAACAGAAACAGTCACAGAAATTAGCCACCATAATATATTTGCCACGGTGATGCGTCGGTCCAGGAGGAGGACAAAAAAAGATAAGTGGTTTGGTATTTTGTGGCATACGCCCTTCCTATATTTTACGTTGCAGAACTCCTTCTTTATGTCCATGTAGGTTACATGTTTCTAAGTTTGTTTGTTTTTTTTTTTTTGGTTTTTTATGGTGATTTTGGAATACCTCTCAGGGTGGTCCCAAAATCAAAGAATCTGGAAGGCCAGCATATAATTCTTTCTAAGTGAGGCCCACCAAAAAGTGATGTGTATTATAGCGCTCACTTCAAATTTATTATATCCAATTTCTGTCTTAGTTGTGATGTCATGTTCTTGATTGTAGTTCGTGATTGTTGACTGTTTTTATATTTAGTTCTTCAGCATTATTGTTTGTAACCTGCTGCTCTCATCTAACAATCATTTAGTTGATACATATATTAATGTTGTTTGCGTCTTTGTCTTGTCACTGTGTAGGGGTAGCGATTATTTTATTTGCATAGCATTTGGTTTTCTTTTATTATCTACTTTCTTTGCTCTCACTATTGTCACATATCGACTTTGTTTGTACTGTTCTTACTCCAATCTTTATGATGATTTCATGATACCTGCGGTTGTATATATAATAGTATTTTGTTGGTTTATTACCCAATATTCAAGCTCTAAAGGAGAACTATTTCTAGTCCATCATACTTATTTGTAGATAGGTATTGATAATTTGGGTTCAAGGAACAGTAGTAATTGACGATTAAGTAAGTGAGAAAAACAGTAACGGTAAGAAATCGCTACCTTAGAATATTATATCAAGATAGGACAAACCCTAGGAAAAAAAAAGGACAGGTTTTGGAAGAGTTTGCTTTCACACAATTGCGTGTGGGCTGAAGAAAAAAAGAAGAAAAAAAATTAGACGATATGGCTAGAGACAAGAGAGCACGAGAGAGAGAAACAAGATTAGCCGAATTGGAAAACATGAACAGAAAATGGCAGCTATCGAGCTTGAGAAATTAAAAATTCAGCAAAAAGATAACCTGAGGACTCCGGAAAATTCTGGGTCTGCGAAGAAGGACCACACAGCTAATTTTAAGTTTCGCTTACCGAATTTTTCTCCATGGCAAGATGACATTTCATGTTTCTTGCACCGTTTTGAGTCATTATGCATGGAATGTAATATTCCGAAAGCATCATGGACAATTCGGTTAGAATCCTACTTGACAGGTGACTCGTTAACAGTAGAGTACACTTTGGAAGAGGAGAATAGAAAGAATTATGACGCAGTCAGAACACTCCTGTTAAGAAAATATCATATGGATGAGGACGGGTATCGCCAACGTCTGAAGAAACTGATACCACAGGCTAACAAGGATTTCAGAGAATTCATCTCAAAAATTAAGATGTGTTTCAATGTTGGGTAGAATTGACAAAAATTGATCGCACTTTCAAGGGATTATTGGATCTAGTGCTGAGGAATAAGGTCTTATCATTTATAAGTCCATAATTACTCGCCTACGGAAACCGGATTCTATTAAAATGATGGAATCATTAAAACGCCAGTTTATGACGGCACATCCGGGTAAGACAGTCGGTAACACTAGTATTAAGGAGTGTCTACCTGTGTGCTCCGTTTCGGCTCATGTAAACGAATAATATTAGGTCTCGAACTCGAAGCATGGATAGGAATTTCGATCGAAATAATAGATCATTTCGAGGGCGCTATAACTTAATGCGCCGCTAATCCCCCACACGGGGTGATTTTCTGCCGTTATTATGATAGTGGATCACCTCGACATAACGACAGTCGAACCAATAACTCTTGGCTTCGGTACCAAAATGGAGGAAATAGAAATTATTATAACAACCAAAACACTAATGAACCCAATTCTCTACATTGTCCTGGATGTACATGTCCCGAACATGTTAACAATCCAAAAATGGAAGAAACAGTGGTAGAAACGTCTATGGTAATGACTATTTCAGTCGTTCACAGAGTGTAGTACGCACATTTGTGAATGCCTGTCAAGATAACAATCCTGACGTGAAAAACAAAGGGGACAATAATACCAACCATGCTAATGCGTGCAGTGTAGACTTGCATAATGAGGTATGTTGCATGGAATGTGAGTCTCTTTTTAAATCAGATGTAACTTCAAGACTGTTATGCGGGCATCCTTTACCTGCACTGGCAGTACATGATGGCACAGGGTCTTTTACTTTTAACAAAGGTTTTCTCAATAATGGACTTATCTCAGTCATGAGGGATACTGGATCTACCACTGTATGTGTTAGAAAGTCATTAATTGATCCATCTTGTTTCACATGTACCAAAGTTAGGTGTATAACCTTCGGGGGTACTGTGGAATACTATCCCATGGCGGATGATTTTATTGATACACCGTTTTTTAAAATGAAAGGTTAGAGTTTGCGTGCTCAATCTTCCAATTTCGGATATGGTTTTGGGGAACATTACAGGCATAAAGGACTGCTCAAAACTGGATATCTCTGACTGGGAATGTCATCATATGATATCTACAAATGCTGTCATTACTAGAGCACAACGTAAAGCTCAGACACAGAGCAAGAATGAGATGAACTTATTTTCGATTGAAAGATCTCTGAGTTTGATCTACCATCCGATGTCGAACGGCATGGTAGAGCGTCTAAATTCCACATTAAAACAACTGCTAGGCAAAGTATCTGACAAGCATCCTCAAGATTGGGATAGACTACTGCTCGCAGTACTGTTTGCTTATCGGGAGGTGCCGAATGAACAAACAGGATGTTGTCTATTAAACAAACGCGTATTTATGTCAATCCTACATGTGTACTTATCAAATATATCTTAGGTCATCAGACATCTTGAATATTCTAGCGAGCCATATCGGACCACCGTAGTTTACCATGTGAGATTTTAGTCTTTGGCATCTCAGATCATATAGTATACTGTAATAATTATATAGCGATGTGTGAATTTGCGTAGTCAGTGGGACAGCTTTTGTTTTCTGCTTTTATTGTGTCTATTGTCACAGCCTTCATCCTATCTCATCCTATATAACATTGTTCTCCAGCTATCACGTGCCGATCCCGTCTGGTCTGTGCCAGTTGTCGAGGTTATCTCCCTACCTACTTTCATGTTCAAGTCTGATTCCGATCCCACTCTCCATTTGTTGGTTTTATTTTTGCTGGTTACATTCTTAGTAATTAGTTATAGTTAGTTTTCTAGTTGTAATTGCAGGTGAGAGTGAAACAAGGAGATAAGTATTCACGACGCCGACATATGCATCAAATGAACACTTTTTTGTGATACGAGAAGTAAGACACAACGAAGCTATAAATAATTTACGGGAATTACAGTGCGCAGGTGTCGACCATTACTACACACACCAGTGTGACTACCAAACGTGACAATTTAAAAAAATTGCTCTAGACAAGAAGAAAAGAATACATGAAACAACATAAATACAAGACTAATGACTTAATTAGTCGTTCCTCTTCTATCGTAACCTTAAGAGGCTTAGAAGAGAGCACAATTTTATGCTTCCGTATGTCTTCCTCCTGGTCTGGTTTCATTCTACTTCTCCGTCCTTCAAAGATTGTCTAATGTTGACCTCCTAGGGGTCTAGATTGTCCTGAAGGTCTGGATCGCTGGCTCTTTGATTCCCATGCTTGTCGTGTTAGCCAATGTTCTCTCACTCTGCAGACATGGCCAAACCAAACTAATGACACTGGTTATAACAAACACAAAAACAAATGAGAATACCACACAGAAAATAAAAATTATGAGTTGCATGGAGAAAATATTATGAATTCTCCACAATAAATGGACCACGTGACTGGAATGACAGATTATACAAGTAACATAATCAGCACGACGCTCTAACCAACTGAGCTATGCGGCCATACAAGTAACATGACTTGTCCCATAGCACCTGGTCATTAAGGGGCTGGGCACACTTTAGCATGGACAAATCTGCTTCTACATTTCCAACGAGGAAAACAATTTGTCGTTGTAGCTAGCTTTACAGTTTTCAACAGCCAAAAACAAAATTACTCCTCACGCAAATTGAAATTCGAAAAAAGCAATTTGTAATTGTAGGAACATTTGGTACCATTACCTTTGGGATCGATGCTCGCAGTAAAATTGTATTGATCAATCAAATGTTGCGAGCTACGGCACCAGCGGTGACGTAATATAAACAGGAAATTTGGACGCGACGCGAAACATTTTTTTGTGTGTTAAAGGTGGCCTCGTTCGAATAGAACTGTAGCGAACAGGATGGATGAAAAGTGATAATTCTTTCACCTTTGCTTCCAGAAGGAAACAATGTATGTTTAGGTGTAGATGACAGTGGAAGGCATGCATTATTTGCTAAGATAATTGAATGCTAGTGTGTCAACACGTGAACATAAGACTGTTTGTCACTTCTGCTAAGCCTAGCAAATCGTAGGATGAACAGAATGTAGAAAAACATATATGGAAAGAAAGCTGCAAGTCGTCGGAGTAAAACGAAATATGGATGAACATGATAGTTTGTATATAAAACGAGAACTACCAAGTGTCACATGGTCTCTATTCTTAAGGCTGTTTATAAAATATTGTATCCATAAGTGTCTAATGAAGTATAAACCAGAAGTTAATTTCATGTAGAATCAGCGAGCCATCCTTTTTGTCAATTGTATGTTACATTTTTTTACTTTTTGCTATACACTCCTTGACAAATTATGTGTGGCGTTTTAGTGCATTAAAAGCCTGTGTTAAATTTTTTTTTAAATATTTTATTGGCTCTAAACTGATGCGTGAAATGAAAACTCGTACATTTTAATTACTGCCTGTGATGATTTTGTTGTGTATATTTGAAAAGTTCAGCCCTCTATCTTTACTGGTTACACACTTTCATTAAGAAAATTAGTAGTGTGGGAATATCTATCTGTTGTGTGTCCATGATACAATAATGTTGACTATATTCTAGGTCATTTAGTGAATAATTGATTTAACTATGTGATGGTGGGCAGAAACAAATGGAACGAATAAATAGGACTAACGTTACAAACAGGTTAATTAATGTGTCATAAAGAAAACATTGTTTGGTACATAACAACCTTTTTTAGTATAATAATATTTTTTTTAAATGTATCACAATACATTTAAACGAATTAGTTATACGCCTTGATTCTTTGTCTTGTCAACCAACAGTTTTAATTTTGGTACAGTTTCTGAAAGAGTCTTCACTTATCATTTTTAGACTCCATTTTGTTTTCGTTGCTTCGGATTAGAATAAAAACTCGTCGTTCTCTCTTCATTCCACAACTTTGTTTCTCACTAACACTACTACTTTTAGAATATTTCACTTGAATTATTTACATAGTGTCCCAAAAGTCTGGATTCATAGAGAATCGGCTGCTACTTGTCTATGTGATGATCCCTGTCTTGTGTACATGAGAACAACCTTTGTTCGTTAATCTGCTGCAAATGTCGAATCCATATTGGCACAGACAACAATTATTACATAAGTTAAAAGGCGAATAAATGTAGATAAGGCAAATTGCCTATATTTCCAGACGTTTGGCCCATCCTATAGTTATAATAATAATAGCCCCTTCAGTCATAACTGACTATGGGAATGCGCCCCTGAGGTGGCAGTCCTCAGCTGCTTATTTTCCTGGTGCTCCTTCGACGTTTTCTCCCCTCCTCTGCTTGTTGTGTGAGCCTCTCTTCGCCCAATCTGAGGTGGCGCCGTAAATAGGCATCGCCACTTATTGCGATCGGCAGCTTCATCCTCCCATGTTGCTGGATCCATGTCCAGTGCCCTCATATCTCTCTTGCACACATCTTTGAACCTCAGCTGTGGTCGCCCAACTGTTCTCTTGCCATCTGCTAATTGTCCGTAGAATATATCTTTTGGGATGCGACCATCTTCCATGCGGCGAATATGGCCAAGCCAGCGAAGTCTGCGATGTCTAAGCAGCGTATACATACTTTGAAGGCCAGAACGAGACAACACCTCGACATTTGTCACTTTATCTTTCCACGAGATGCCGAGGATGCGGCGTAGACACCGCAAATGGAAGGTATTGAGCCTTCTTTCTTGCTTAGCATAGGTCGTCCAGGTCTCGCTGCCATATAGGAGTGTGCTGGTGACGCAGGCATTATATACCGCAGCTTTGGTCTTCATTGTGAGTTTAGAGTTTCCCCAAACACGCGATGTGAGGCGAGCAAAGGTAGTTGCAGCTTTGCCAATGCGGCTGTCGATTTCTGTATCCAGTGAGAGTTTGTCATTGATGGTAGACCCTAGGTATGTGAAGTGATGCACCACTGCCAATTCTTAGTTATCGATAGTGATAACTGGTGCAGCACCCACATCCTGACTCAGCACATTCGTTTTCTTTAGACTTATTGTAAGGCCAAAGTCCTTGCATGCTTTAGTGAAGCGATTCATCAAGCTCTGAAGATCCTGTTGGCTTTGAGTGACGACTGCAGCATCATCAGCGAACAACAAGTCTCTTATAGTGACCCTTCTGATTTTTGTTTTTGCCTTCAGCCTTGAAAGATTAAACAAACGGCCATCTGACCTAGTGTGAAGGCATATTCCTTCAGTTGCATCTCTGAATGCATGTTTCAAGAGTAAGGCAAAGAAGATTCCAAAGAGGGTCGGAGCCAGAACACAGCCTTGTTTAACGTCACTTCGTATATCAAAGGGCTGTGACGTGCTTCCAGCATATTGGACTGTTCCCTTCTTGTCGTCATGGAATGACTTTATCATTTCCAGCATTTTAGAAGGGCAGCCTATTTTCAGGAGGATTTTAAAGAGTCCATCCCTACTAACCAGGTCGAATGCTTTTGTGAGGTCTATAAAGGCGATATATAATGGTCTTTTCTGCTCTCTTGATTTTTCCTGAAGCTGGCGGAGAGAGAAGATCATGTCTGTTGTTGATCTGCCAGCTCGGAATCCACACTGTGCCTCTGGATATATGCGCTCAGCTAACTTGTGTAGTCGCATTAAGATGACTTTGGCAAAAACCTTACCAACAATACTAAGAAGAGAGATGCCTCTGTAGTTATTGCAATCACTTCTGTCTCCTTTATTTTTATACAGTGTTACAATCTTGGCATCTCGCATGTCTTGAGGAATAGTTGTCTCTTCCCAGCACTGGCACAGCATCTCATGCAGGGGATGTAATAGCGTGCTCTTACAGCATTTGATTAAATCAGGAGGAATCCCATCACTGCCTGGTGCTTTGCCAGAGGCCAAGCTATCAATGGCCTTGCTGAGTTCCTCTAATGTTGGTTCGGCATCCAGCTCCTCCATAGTTGGCAGACTATTGACAGCATCAAGGGCTGCAGGCGGAATGGTATTGTCTCTAGCGTAAAGCTCAGAGTAGTGCTCGACCCACCTCGCCATCTGCTTACCCTTATCGGTTAGCTTCTCTCCGCTGATGGTTTTTAGCGGTGCCGTCTTACTTTTATGGGGGCCAAGTGCTTTCTTTATACCGTCATACATTTGTCTAATGTTGCCTGTTTGCGCTGCGATCTGGATGCTCTCACTGAGCTGGAGCCAATAGTCATTTGCACAGCGTCGAGCAGTTTGTTGAACTTTGCTTCTCGTAGCCCTCAGGATCTGTAGGGTTCTGGCACTCGGTGAACGTTTGTATTTACTCATAGCACTGCGCTTAGCTTCAATAACAGGTGCCATCACATCTGATGAAGCATCAAACCAGTCATTTGACTTTGCTGTTTTCTTACCAAAGGTGGCAAGTGCAGTACTTTGAATGGTGTTCCGTAGATGCTCCCAGTTCTCTGTAATAGTATCACCATGCTGAGGGCTACTGAGCACTTTCTTGAAGGTCGCAGTGAATTGAGCGATCATAAAAGGGTCTGACATCTTGCTGGTATCAATGTGTGGTTTCTCTTCATGTCTGACACGATAGAGTTTTCTTGGTTGTGCTCTGATTTTGCAGCAAACCAAGGAGTGATCTGTATCACAGTCTGCACTATGGTACGAACGCGTGGAGAGCACAGACCTGAGGAGTGGCCTTCTGACGAGAATCAGGTCAAGTTGGTGCCAGTGCTTAGATCGTGGGTGTCTCCATTACACCTTATGCTGGGGTTTTGTCTGAAAGTAGGTGTTGGTTACGCAGAGGTCATGGTGGACGCACAACTCTAAGAGCCGTTGTCCATTTTCATTCATCTTGCCAACACCATACCTGCCCAGACATGAAGGCCATGAAACATTATCGGCACCCACTCTAGCGTTAAAGTCACCAAGGAGAACAAGCTGTTCTTGCCTAGGTATGCTTTTGATAACTGCTGCTAGATTCTCGTAGAACTCATCTTTAGCTTCTGAGGCAGAGTACAGAGTAGGAGCAAACACACTGACAAGGGTGATGGGACCTGTGCTAGTTTGCAGGCGGAGCGTTAACAGGCGTTCTGATCCATTCTCGCCTGGTTCAACCATGTTAGTTAGCGATTTTTTGACCGCAAAACCTACTCCGTGTTCTCTAGCTTTATTAAGATCTTTCCCTTGCCAATAAAATGTGTAGTCCTTCTCGCTCACCGTTCCATAGCCTGCCAGGTGCGTTTCCTGAAGTGCAGCTATATCCACCTGAAGTCGTTTAAGCTCATCATTAATTATGGCTGTCTTCCTTACATCGTTTACATCCTGTAGGTTTTCGGATAGTCCAGTCAACATAGTCCGGACGTTCCAGCATCCCAATCTGAGAGTTTGCATATTTCTATTTTTTCGATAATTGCTTGGTGCAAAATTTTCTGTCCACAGTTTGGGTTTGACCCTAATCCCCATGCACCCAATGGGGAAAGCAGACAGTGGCGGGACAACACCTTATTGACTGGGGGCTGCCCAGTTTGAAGCGGGCGGTAGCTGTCCAGTGAGATCCTAGAACCTCTCCCACTGTCGGAAGTAGCCCCTGGCGCCATGCCCTACGCCAATTGGGCAAAATGCTTATAACCGGTAACTGCTACTTCCCGTGTTTTGCCGACACCTATAGGGTGAAGCTGGAGTGTCCTCTCCAGGGCGCGAGCTTGGGCACAGTTATATGGAGATCAAGCTGTTGCCCATGCAGCATGTTCCCCCTCTCCACACAGCCGGTAGATCCAAAGGAACGGCAGTAGCCGATACAGTTTGGTACCAGCCATGTCGCAGGAGTTGCCAGAATAATGTCGAATCGACATTAGACTGCCTTAGGGGCTCCGACTCCGGATTTATCCTCAGGGTTTACTTTCGAAGCCAATTCCATAAATGGATATTCCCGCAAGGCAGCGGTGGTTTGAATTCAGAGTTCCTTCTCTTAGATAAGCTACCAACCAAGGATCACGAGCCCTATCTGCCCGAAGCTGCTGGTTTTAACTCTTTGACTCCGGAACAACGCTCAGAGCGTTGGTCAGATTTGTCACCTATGCCAAAACAACTCTCTGAGCGTTGTTGTTAGTCTATCACGAATGAAAATTACGGCACAGGGTGGAAAATAATTGCGGAGTCAAAGAGTTAAGCAGCTTTTTTTTTATTTATTTATTTTTTTTTAGTTATTTACTAAATATTATGTGTAACCACGTGAGATGCTTCTCGTATCCCCATGTGGTCGGCACACCATAGGCTGGCAGCCCCTGCTCTACAGGACTTCAAATCTCATCATTCCTCTACGTTAGTCTATGCTATTAATTTTTACGTCTATTTATTAAATTAACTGTGGCTTTGTGGCGTGGAGTTTGTAGAGCTAGGTAGACCATTCCTTCAGTTCCAGAGAAACAAATAATCTACTTGTATGCAGCCCTGTCACCGTAATGAATATGGGCTACTTTCTAAATCATGTAAGTCGAGAATCAACTTATCCATGTCAGAATAACACTGTATATTAGATGCAATGAATTTAGTAGCTGACGGGTTAAACATCTCTTCGTGTTTGGAGGACCACCAGTAAATTACGAAAGTCACAAAATAATGTTGTCGTACATCCAAAAACAAAAACTTCATTACGAATGTGTTTTTCTATAACCGCTGTATCTCTTCCTGTGTCACATTTTTTGTCTGTGCTTATTTACAATAGCACTGGTCGTTCAAAGAAGAGTGGAACAGTCCAGTTACTGTGGTTTGGTCACGTCTGTAGTATTGGAGAAGAACGGCTGCCACGACACACATGGGAAGACAATAGCCAGGGATCCAGATTTCCAGGACGACACATAGTTTGCTGGTAGGACAACATTAGATAATCCCTGAAGGACCGAGGACTGGACTGGAAGTAGTTTACATGATATCATGGCGCTCTCTCTGGCTAACCTCTACACCCTAAGGTGGAAAATGTTTTTGTCGTTTGGCTTTAAGGAACATCTTAACTGCACACGGACAACTCCATCAGTGCTCCAATCTCCTCCCTTAGATCTCAAGGAGGATATCAGCACAGTGCACGAACTCCAAAGCACAGGCGAGAATCCCAAATGAGTGTATTTAGGAATCATACATTCTATAAATATATTTTTTATCGGATAGGTTTTCCTAATTTTGTAAATTCTGCTAGGGCAAAGTCCGTAAGGCCTACTCTTTACGATTTCCAATCGCCAGGGAATTTTTACCGTGTGTAACTTGCACTCGGAACCTACTATTGGTTCGTCCTTATCCGAAAAGTCTAGGCATCCAATCACACTACCCAGGGGATCATTGGGAGTATGACATGATTAGGACCCAGTGGTTCTGAACGAATTCCATCATAAATATTTCTTAGAACTGGGCACCGAACCCTATACCTTTATAATTAGAGGCGGACGCCATACTTCTTAGTCACGTCGGCCCCCAGGATAAAAGAGAAAATACTGAGTAAGAACATGTCGTTAAAAGATTGTCGAAGTGCGCTATTTGGCGCTGATGAAACTTTTCGGCTCTCACATCTACGAGAGCAACCGTAGACTTCTGTTATTTTACTACCATTGAAAGTGGCAGAGCATATAAGTGTTCACTACTTTAACATGTGCGTCAAACTCCAAATTATTTAAAGTCTTTTTACTCTAAACATAAAACACACAATAAGATTTTAACAATATAAAAAGTGTACTAATAGAAAAAGATGAATTCTTTATGCCTTTCATAATTTTGTCTAAAAATTCATAAAGTTAAAAAAGTAATGAAAATATGTTATTTATTATGATGTTTGTTAATAATAAAATTGTTTCCCTTTGGGAGAAAATAGGATGCTTTCCCCTAACTTCTCTGTCTCTGCTGCTTAAAGTATCACATGGTTAAGTTTTTTTTTTCTTTTTTTTTCACTCATTTCTGAGGTTCGACATCCGGTGAAAACCTGACAAGAGGTGATATCTCAGTTATAAGCGGGGTACATCGTGCGCATTTTTATTACATTTTGCTGTACTGTTATTTCTGTCCTTTTTTATTTAATTATGTGCGGGGAGGGACTTTTATGTTAGCTATGAAAAGGTCTATTTCTGTGAAGGACCGCTAGCTGCCTGTCTGACCGTCACGTCGTAAGGTTTATTCGAGTGTTTCTGTTTGTTCAATCCATATACTTATTTATTTATATTTTTTAAGTGTAATGATTTTACCTCTATATCTATTATTGATAGTGTGCCGACGTGTCGTTAAAAGTATTACTAGCTGAAATGAAGACCCATGTGTGTTTTTCGTTTCCTCTTGTGTCTACCGATAGTGTGGTCTTCCTTAACGCCAGCTTGTTTATGACTCTATCAATGA
The DNA here is from genome assembly GCA_024509875.1 of Oreohelix idahoensis. Taxonomy (NCBI): domain Eukaryota; kingdom Metazoa; phylum Mollusca; class Gastropoda; order Stylommatophora; family Oreohelicidae; genus Oreohelix; species Oreohelix idahoensis. The sequence goes on along the minus strand of JAMPIV010010134.1, from coordinate 1,241 downwards.
TGATTTGACGTATGGTGTCTAAAACTGCAATAAGTAATTACACTGACTAACAAAAAAAAAACTTTTTTTTTCTTTCTCTAACATTTCTATGTTTTTCTGGTCAATTTTAACGCGCTGTTTTTAAATCTGCAAACCGTTTTTCTCTATCAGGTCGGGATCTCTAGAAATACGCAATTGAAGTTTTTTAACAACGCATACAGTATTACAACATCATTCGTACACTGCTTAACAATATGCAACATAGTCGACAGATTTGTGATTTCCCAGAAAGTTATCGACGATCGATTTGAATGCCATTCATGCGCGAAGTTCACTACCATGTAACAAGTTCTCGAATTGTTTGTCTGCAATAACTTTTCTAATCTGAGGTCCTACAAAGATACCTTCCTTTATCTTTGCATCGCTAACTTGCGGAAACTTTTCTCGAAGATAAGTGAAAGCTTTGCTCGTTTTATCTAACGCTTTTACAAAATTCTTCATGAGCCCCAACTTTATATGTAACAGTGGTAAAATGATGCTGTCTTTGTTAACTAATGGCTCGTGTATTACATTTTTTATGCCCGAGCTGCATACGATCCCTGATAGGCACACTTTTTTGCATAAATGTTTCATGTCTTGTTGCGGCTGTTCCCATTTTTCACATCGGATATCAACAACAATTTAAATATTAAACCAGACTGCTTCATTCCCGTGACGAATATAAAATTGACTTTAGGTTCTCCAAAACTTAACGCCATTGGAACCTCAAATGTAATTTATTACCAAACAAAAAACCCCCTACAACCTGCCACATTGTCACCTATAAGTTTCTTTCATACATCCCCTCTACATTCTACAATTCCCAATAATATCCCCCCCCAAACTTACATCAAACCCCCTTTCAAAATCCCAACTACAATTCCTCCTCCACTCATCCACCAACTCCCAACTAATCAACAATAATATCACCATCCCTAAACCCCCACAAATCCCACTCCCCATACCACCACCACACCACACCACTACTACAATACAATCCAAAAAAAAATAAAACAAAACAAAACAAAAAAAAAAAAAAAAAAACCTAATAAAAAAAATAAAACAAAAATAAAAGAAACAAACAAACGACTACAAAAAAAAAAAAAAAACCTCTCTAATACAAAATCAAACTAAACTATAAATAAAAAAAAAATAAAACATCCCTACCCACCAACACAAACACCTAACATCCCCACCCCCTACCCCCAATCCCAAACACCCTC